>OU343225.1:69577701-69669069 GCA_910596185.1 Chrysanthemum makinoi | reverse complement strand
GATAAAGACTACAAAAAGAAGCTCAAGAACCTCAGACTCCAACACGTTGCCAAAATTGTCGAACACAACAAACTCATGGCCCCGGAGGGTCAAGTGGTGGTGCACTACTCACACCAGTTTCTGATGCGGTTAATCAACCCGATAAGGGAACTGGTACCACCACCCACGAACAACAACGGCAACTAGAGGATTCTATCACCTATGACTTTGAGGAACCGGAAAAAGAGAAGTCTAAGAAAATTAATGATAAAGATGTTGATGCTGCTGCTAAAGAAAAAGCAGAAGAAGAAGCTCTAGCAAAAGCAGCAGAAGAGGCCAGGATTAAGGCAGAAGAAATGGCTAAATCTGAAAAAGAAACCAATATTGATTATGATGATTATCTTCTAGATAGTCCCGCACGCTCCAAAGAACAAACTTCTGAGCCACAAATGGACCCTGAGCCTCCTCATGAAACATCATCGTCAGACTCATCTTCTCATTCATCACCACCACCATCAAAGGCTAGCACCAGATCCGCATCCAAATCTGTGAAGAAACCGACTGACACTTGGTTTTCACATGCCAAGACGAAGATTGTTAAAGCTGTCTGACAAGTAAGGAAGAAGGACGTAGTCAACAAAAAGCTTAATCAACTTGCCCATAGAATCAATCTTCTTCAGAAAGTGATTAACCAGTTTTCAGATGAAAGGGAACAACTTCAACAGCTTCTCAAAGGAGATTTCCAAATGGAAATGGAAAAGATGGCTAGAGAATATACTCACAAGTTTCTTCTCGGCGTCGTCCCAGGAGTGACAAAAGAGATGTTCACCAGACAACTCTATCCGAATCTCATGCAGTTGGCCAAACAAACAATTAGATCAATGCCCTTAACTGTTACAATCAACCCAACTGAGCCTACAGCTTTCTCCGATGCAGAATTGGTTTCCAAGCTTGTACTTCAAATGTCAAAACGATCTGCAACGTTTACCTCTGACAAAGGTAAAATTTTTGATGCATTGTTGGATTACCAACTTAGAATGTCATGCAAAGCGGCAGCTGAAATGGCTAAGCGTCCTAGAGACGATGATGATGCGGATAAAGACAAAGAATAAAAACGCAAGAAGAATTCTGGTGAATCCTCCTCTATGCCACCACCACTCCAAAGGACTCCAACTGAAAGAATATCTCCTCCACGTTCTGCTGCTACAGATAAACCTCAGGACTCTGAGTTACCACTTCACATAGAGAAAACTGGTGATTACTCGAGTACACTGGTGGTGACGATGAGAGATCCGAGCCCACAACAACTCACCTCACCTCTCCCGCGCCACAACAAAGAAACCAGAGTCTTCATCAAAGCCAAAGAAGAAGAAGAAGAAGACTAAGACTGATGTTGTCTCATGGCTAGATGACGATACAACCAAAGAATACGACTGGTTTTCTAGACTTGTTGATGCTATTCCCTCATTACCAGAAGGTCAAGAAATGGTAGATGGCCGTACTATGGAGCATGTGAAGTTGATTCAAGAACAGTTTAAAGTGAAGAAGATGACTAAGGCTGAACTAAGGCGAATAAACAATGATGCCTTCCAACTGCTTAAAGACAGCTCAGAAAGTGCAATTGAAGTCGAATACCACCTCGACAACATTGCACGAGCCATGTCGAACAATATCGATTGGCTCAATCCCTAAGCTAAAATCGACTTCACAAGACAAGACAAGGCTCCCTACTACACTGATTGGACCAAATCTCTACCAACAATTGGCCGACCGGATCAACCTCAAATTCCATACCGTTACTTCTTCAACAATGACCTCGAGTTTCTTCTACACGGTAGCGATGTTACAAGGAAGTACGCTACATCACTCACATTTCCTTTCCCAGCAGCAATCTACTCTAACAATCCAGCCATCGAGGAAGAAGCCTCACATATGTTTGCCGCCAAAGTGGAAAAGTATGACCTTGATGCGATGTATGGGATTCATCATTGGCCGAAGAATCTTCTACAGAAGCTGCCAGGTTCTTCAGTCTAAAAAGGAAGTGTATAGTGAGAAACTGATCATTGCAATTAAGCATGTTACCCTGTCGTCGAAGTGGGATTACACATTCCTCAAGAACATTGTGGTCAAACGACAAGACGAAGAGGACTATGACTTCTGTGAAGTGGATTTTCCAAGACTGTCTCTAAATGACATTGAAGACATGTATCTCGCTAAGGTTCAAGGACGAATGAGACGCTTCTCTACTACCATCCAACGCGAGTACATCAAGTCATTATTAATCTTCATCAGAAGCATAGTGATCCAAGAGCGTGTGGAAGACATTCAACTTGCCGTGGAATCGTATCAGACGCGTGTTAACCTCACGAAACCACAGCTAAACCTTCCCGACATAAACCAACTTGCTCAGTACACCCTTATCAAGAAACCATTTGGGGTTGTCTACCGAAGTGAAATGCACCGCAATTGCTTCATGGCGTGCAAAGAGCTTCACAAGTTTGGGGATCACACATTGAAGAAAGTCAGGGACGGATTAGCATATCGGTTAAAGGCGATACAACAAGGCATTGGGTTACCTAAGAGATGGAATTCGATGGAGAGAAGGGATGTGAAGAAGCTCATCACTCGCATTGATGAAAGGTTGTTCAGAAGGGATCAGATCAGAACATTGGAGAGTTTCGTTGGTGGTGGTCCAAGCATATCTCTCACAGGCTATCAACGTCCAAAACGCATTCCCGGAGTTATTGCTGGACTACCTGATTCTCCTGGTAACCCTTGATTGTCTCTCTTATATTTTTGGATGTGTGATTTATATCTGTCTATGGCTTGTGTACACATAACAGTGTACAACCCGTACTTGTAATGAAAGGACCATGTGGTACGCTTCAGTGCCTCAATCCTATAAAAGGGGCGAAAGCTTCAAGTTTTGAGTAAAACTAATCAAAACTTTCAAATTTTCAAAGTTTTGCTCAAAAGGACAAGTACTTCCCCTTATGTTTTTCAAAACCTCAAAAGTTAATATCACTTGTTGAGGGGGAGTATTTGATTAAAAACTTTGTTCACAAAATTTTTCTTCGTGGTAATCTTCCCACAAAACTCGAAATGATCATATTCGATATCAAAATTTCATCAAAAATAACATTTATATGCCATTTTTTAGGGGGAGAAAAATTATGTGATAAGAAATATGTTGTGAATCGCAAATGAATCGTTGTGCAAAAGACTTAACCAATGAATTGACGAGATCTCAACTGTCATACATCGAAAATATTTCTCTTCCAAGACTTATCCGAGTAGATTGTACCTTTCGAGAAGCTCTTGATAGACATGAACTTTGACGGGTTTGACAACCTTTCGAGGATTGTCCACACCTTCAAGGTAGTTATTAGAGCTAGTTGTCACCTAAAAGCTGACAATGTAACTCTTTAACTATGCAACGTAACCGTGTCTCGCAGGGAATTGTCTATCTTGAGTTGATCAATTCAAAAAGTGTGCGCTCTTCTCTCACCGTGCAGATTTCTGTCAAAATACTTAAGCACGTGTGGAGGGGGAGTATTTTTGCAAAATCTTAAACTCTCAACAGTGGTATTAAATTCTTTTACTCAAAACCACTTTGAGAGATTTTCATGAAAATGGTTTTTATGGCAACATAGGTTAGGAATAACCATCCTATGATCCGCCAGAGCCGGAGGGATCTACCTAAGGACACCATCAATAGTTAGAATTAGAAGTCCTTAGGTATGATTATAAAAAGGAGAAAATGAGAATCGGAGAAAGAAGGAGTTGAAGAATTAAAAAGAAAAGTAAAAAAAGGGTGAAAAGAAATAGCCCTCCAGATTATTCAACTTAGGGCAGACACCGGGTTCAATTCATGCGCTACTGGTTGTCACTAGATGACACCGGTATTGAAGATTAAAAGTCGTCATGGACCCAGTGACGCATGCACTAAACCTTCTTAGCCACTCAATTTTCTCTCAACAGAAGCTTGTTTCATACTCAAAGGGAACCCTACGCAAACTATCGGCTTTCTCTTAGAGATTGCTGGTATTGAAGCAAGGAGACCCTCTCCATAGTCTCCGCTCAGGAAAACCAAAGCGCACTATTGAGTCTAGAGCCACGAGATTCATCAAAAGATCTCTTAGGTACACTTGACATTTCATCACTTGTCGTTCAACAATAAGGACGCAAGTGATACATTATCTAGTCCTACACAGATCTTAGCAATATGTCGAGAACATTTATGAGAGGTTCACACAGGTGATCCTCAGTGATTGAATGGAAACTCCTGCCAGAGTCAACCTCAAACAGCCCTGACAGCAGGTCACTTCGATAACTCCTTGTGGGTTACGCTTAGTGTGTCTCAAATGGTCTACAATCGTGGGGTGATGCTTCGGTGTACCTCAGCGGCTCATCTGAACTGTAGATGTACTTCGGTATATCGCGTTATCTCACTTGTGGGACTCCAGTTCAGGAACAGCCTTTGTGAGGATTAGAGTTGTGTTTTCACACTATGTTGTTAACACTCTCGAACTTCAAACTTGTAAGCGCTGGAGTATTTCTAACCCATGTTTTATGTTTTCTTCTTATGGATGCTTGCGGGTGGAAAAGATCGTGCAGATTCTTCACATGCTCATACCAACAACAACACTAGTTGAAGTTCTCTCAAAAGGCAACACAAAGTCAGAATGATTCTTCGTCAAAACAAAAGAATCTACAAAGTTTTAAAGACTAAGAGAACTACATCAGTACTGAATTCCAACATCAAAGAGTGTGTGAGCATGTTGGAGAAAGACGTGGAGACACTAGAGCAATGAAGCGGACCTGATGCAGACAACCACAACATACTATCACTACCATCACAAAGAACAAAAGAACAAAGATATCAAAGACGTCAAAGCAGAATACTTCAAAGGAAACAATTTCTCTACATTGGGGAGATTGTTCGAATTAAGGCACTTCTTCTCACAAGAAATAAGAATGTCAGAAGACGTCAAAGCTACTATTACATCAGCACCTACAACGTTTAAAGATCAAATCATTAATCACCACCACTTAGGGGGAGATTGTTGGAATCACTCTTAAACTAGATTACAAGTGTTAGTAATTAATATGTAATAGTTAGCTTAATTATGGCTTTTATGTTAGTAATCAAGGCTAGGATCATGTAGAAAGCCCATGAGCCTATGCTAAAGCCCAATAAGGGAAAAGAAGGGAACTTGCATGTTGCCCTAGTTCCTTCCTATAAATACCCATGTAAACCTTCATTTGAAGGTTGGTTGTTCATTTCATTTCAATACTCACACACAACTTTTCTCTAAATCCTACGCGTAATGTTTTGGTTTGTTCAACAGATCACTCCTTTATCTTATTTCTTCTATTGATGCTTGTGTTACATAAATGGGAACCTAACAACCCTAATGCCAGCTACTTGACAGCGTCCAGGTTATAAAGTAACACCGTTGCATCTGTAATCCTATATGTAGTTTTAGAAATTTCTGCATTAATTGTGCACACTAGGAGAGTAACTTTTGTGTACAAATTTTATCCAGTTTCTATAGTCTTTTTAGGGTTTTAACACCCCCATTCATTAAGAGATAAGTCTCTTAATTGATTCTATCATTATGTTTAATTCATGCTATTATGATTACTTGTTTCTTTATCTTTAACATGTCTAGGTAATTTAACATAGTGTTTGCTTAGATCTAATGAAACCTAGTTGTTAACTATTGATTGTTGTCTCTTGTTTAAATGGTTGTTACGCGTTAGGTTAGGAATGCTTTTTCTTTTAGTGCTGCGAGCTTGAATGTCCTAAACAACGTATTCATGTCAGTGCACTAGTAGACTTTTCGTTGTGTTTATTGCGTGAATTGCGATTATTGATAATAGGAGATTTCTGGGGGATAACTTAGGTTACTTGGCGATCCCGGTTTCTTATATGAGATCACATTCGTAGAGTTAGGGCATTTGGAACCTCCCTACGAATAATGGAGTACAACGCGCCAATTAAATAAGGATGTGACAATTCGACTAATAAATAGGAGATAACTAGGGAGTAGTGAAATCTAAGTAAATACGTTTTTACCTATCATTTGAATCTCTCATTTAAGTTACTTGCAATTTAGTTTTAATTATTTTTCTTAATTAGTTTAATTATTAAATTTGAGTAGTTGCTAATCAAAACCCCCACTCCAATACCAAGATTTTAATTGATTTCATAAAATATAAAAATACAAAAAGAATCATCCCTCACCTTAGACCTATTCGTCATACATCTCGACCTTCCCAACACTATTCCCCTAGAGAATTATCAATCCCCCGAGTCTTACCTATATTACACTACAACGGTTAGGTACAGTGCCTAGGAGGATTGTAAAACTTATTCGGAGGGTTACATCCATCGTATCAGACATATCATTAGCTGGTTTGGATATAATAGATTGTTTCTTCGGTTACCTACACAAGAGAAACATGCGTTAGCCTTGCCTTGCGTTTTATCCCAAGACCAAGCTCCGGCGTTAGAATGAGATTCTAGAGAGGATAAGTAAATATAGGTGAATATTGAAGTAAAATTCTACCTTGTGAATTGTAACACCCCAACCCGACACGGGTTAAAATGTAACATTATGGTGTCATACAAAGCATAATACGCAAGCGGAATACTTATCATAAATAAAATAAAGTCAAGCAACATCATGAATTCCAAATGATAACATAATCCACAAGTCTAAACAGTACTGGAAATGAAATGAACATAAAAGAAATATTCGAAAACATAAGTCTAATCATAATCGAGAAACAATGAGAAATCAAATCAAGGTAGATCTTCTAAGGTCCTATTCTCACACTCTTTTCCCAAAATCCCTGCTTAATACCTGCCGCAGAGAAAAGAAATGCGGTTGAGCTAACGCTCAGTGAACAAATATAAATAATAACTGATAATAAGACAAGCAAATGAAATACGGATCAAATTATGTCAAATCAAAGAAAGGGAAAAGAGCCTGCTGAGAGAATGTTGGATGAAATAGAATACGAAACGCATATGAATCAGATACTGACTCAGAGTGCACAACAAATATCAATCAATATAGGATCGGAGTGCATTTCCCAACTGCCTAAGCATAATACATGAATAGGCCATATAATCATATCACAGTCTTATAACAAATCATATACCATCAATTTCATAAGTTGTACATGGAGCTAGATCACAATGTACCAGAATATGATAGGGTGTAGGAATACACAACCACCAATCTGCAGTTACAGATACAGATTACTAAGGATGCATCCGTACGCTACCTGCAAAACAATGTAGTACATACACTAGCTCAAGGCTAGCATGCATACTCAGATAATCATAATGGCCAAAGTGTTATATAGCATATACAAAAATAGGAACTCCAGGGATTAATCACACCGCCCCAGATAATGTCATGCCACCGGTGCCTCAATGACATGACCATGGTACCTCCATGGATAGGAATACGTAATACAGAAGCTGGGCAATACAAGAGCAATCATAATCATATCAAATTCTAAACTAAAGCATATCATATCGAATACTGGAATGAATCATATCAAACGGATGACTAACGAATATCAAAATGAGATAGAAAATCAAATATAAAAACGGATATCAAACAGAACGGATATCAATAACAATAACGGTAACTATACTAATGGATGCCCTTACTGAAAAAGGACGGAATATATGTACCTTAGCAAATGCAATAATCAGGAAAGCATACAAAAACAGGAACTACTCCTTCTTCACATAACCTATACGAATTAATGATCACGTATTACTTATAAGCTCTTTTTAATCAGGTTACCCAAATGGGATTTCTTTCTATTTTTTGAAACTTTCCATTTTTAGTAGCTTTCCATATTTAGTAACTTTCCCGAATTAGCAAGTTTCCTCATTTAGTAAATTTCCCAAATTAGTAATTTTATGCTTTAGGATTATAAAAGACAATTACATAAACTTAAAGGTTTAATAACGACAATTTCATAATTTAAGGTTTATTATGACAATTTATTAAAGTTTAGGGTTACATGTGTAAATTATTAAAGTTTAGAGTTTACATTGTAATTTAGTTCCATAAATGACCAAATTAGAGTTTAGTCGATTTAATAAATACTTTAGACACCTTAATGAACACTTCTCACTAAACATACACACTCACTTGTATTTTGATACGCACGCTCACACGTTACATATTCACACCTGATTCAATATCTATTAACTCACACCTTTCGACAACTTCGATACGACTCCAATTCGCAAGTTCATATACATATGTCTAAGCTTTCTTTAACTCAAATAATACACACATACCTCATGTTTTATAAATCAAAATGAATCATAGCTTACACCCAACGCGACACAAACACGTTTATATATAGGCTCATAGTGTTATCATTTCATATGACATACTATTCGATCTTGGTTCATATACAACGAAACAAAGAGAATAAGTTAACATGTTATACGCCTCATCATAATGATTTAGGGTTTGTTCCATATTTTATTAGGCTATATTAATGTATCATATACACGTTTTAAATGACAAAATTAAGGCTGAAGTAGTTCAGGTCAACAGGAACAAGGCACCAGGACGACTCAAGTAACCATCGCATACGACATACGAATGATCTTAATATCACGACACAAGAAAACAGGTTACGAGCCAAGTCATCTTATAACATCTCACTAGGTCATGCCCTTAACCCATGTATATACACATGCATATTCGTCTTATTATTCATGATTATTTCCAGGTTTTAGTCATGTTCTAATGAGCAGATATAGGCGTGTATCATATCAGATTTGAATAGTACAATCCCCAACTGAGGTCGACACAACCATGGTTCATATATTTACGAATTTATGTGATGTTTACATTCTTGATTCATATTACAAATGAACGAGAAATCAAATAACATTAAGACCAGGTCGCATAACATGTTTTACGTTTAGGTTTTAGATCATCTATGAGTGTGTCGAATGGATTAGAAACAATAGATGATAGTGATACCTTTGGACCAAATTAGATGAACGAACAAGAACCAAAGAACTACTACGAACGAATAGCCCACGAACTAATTTCCTACGATCAAAAATTTCTTCAAATGACCTTCCTTTGTGTCTTATGATTTTGGATCGGTTTGTTTGTGTTTTTGTGTTTTCTCAGCTTCGTATTAAAAGTGGGGAAGAAGGAGGGTAGGAGATATACACGACTTAAAAAAAAAGAAACATATAGGGAATGTTATCAAATGGAAATCGTGAATTAGGTGGATGATTTTGAGACTAATTAGGGCTGAATTCCTAGTTGATTCTCCGTGATTTGTGTGAGGTAATTATAGTGATTTATTTGTTAATTAACTTACCTTATATCTAAATAAATGTTTGCACAAATATTAATTACAAAGCAACCCCCTTTACAACTTAGTAACGTGATATATGTATTTTAGGCCATGGATTTCATATCTTGTGGTTTTTTTTATATATATTGAACCGAATTGTATAAAACCTTAAGTTATAGACGCGTATATCATAGTTTACTTCATACCGTAGGTTTAGGATTCGTATTCTGAAACTTTTTAATCATAACGTATTTCAACTTAAGTAAAATTCGTATTCAAAGGTTCAAATGTCGTTTCATAAATTTTAGGTTGTTATAATTCTTCCCCTCTAAAATAAAATTTTCTTCCTCGAAATTGAAATAGGAAAGTCAAAACGAATATGTACCGAATCACGAAAAGAAATAAGGATATCTGACTAACAGTCTCAGGCTCTTTGGCTAACGACAGATCATCATGGATTTGGTCTAACAGTTACGGAAGCCTGTGAAGAGAGTGATTACGAAGGACATATCAGATTGGGAACTATGGTAAATGATGTACTTAATATAAAAATCAATATTACATATTTCTAAGGGAACAAATTGGCAGAACGGATCTTATTATCAAAACGTAACGTATAATAACCACAAGATTCCTCATAGGAATGTATGGTGCACAAACTAATAATGAAGTGGGGATGTTAACTTATTTGGCAAAGAAATTTGAAACTACCGAATGTGTTGTACCAGTATCAAATAAAACCAAAGAAAGTACGATCAAACATGAAAAGAAGTTTATGTAACAGTACTTAAAGTGCTAGCTGCCTAGTCCCTGGTCAAAGAAAACACTCGCCCTTTAGTAGCTGGCTGGCCTTCATCCCCATTGTCAGCCCTCTTGAGACAGTCCTGAATCTTATGCTTCGTAGATCCACATTTGAAAGACGCTCCAGAAATCTTGTAGCATAGTCTTCTAAGGTGAAGCTTCCTACAGGTGACACAAGGTGGGGCTGTAGCTTGATTAGGATATTGCCTCTGATTAGTACCACGGTCGAACTGCTGAGCCTGATCTCTTCCCGTCCTCTGCTTGTTGAAACCCTTTCTATCATCTCTCCTATCACCACCTCTTCTATCTGACTCTCGTCGATCAAAGTTGCGCCTATCGTAGTCCCTCCGACCATACCCACGCGGATTATCTCCCTGAACTAGTCACACACGATCTCCATCACGGTTCCTCTTAATACCCTGTCTAGCCCTTTCCTACATGATCTAAATGTTGCGAGCAGTGTTAGCAACATGTGCTACATCATCAAACTTAGTATTCACAATACCATCCAGAAGATCATCCTGAAGTGCCCACTTGAAAGTCCTAGCATGTTCTTCCTGGGTTCTTGCCTTGGTCCCCAAGAATCCAGCCAAACGAAGAAACCTCTTCATGAACTCAGTACTGGTATCCTTCTCCAACTGATGAATCAAATGTTACTCTCTCTCAAACTTCTCCTTCTTGGACCTTGGAAAATACTGAAGAAAGAAAGTATCAAAGAAATCATTCCATCACAAAGTAGCAACAAAATCATCTCCACCCTTGGCTAACTTATAAGCCTTATACCAGCTGAGGGCGTCACCCTCAAACTTATAGCTAGAAAGTCAAGATTTGAACACATTGTCACATCTCAGAACATCAAAGATCTTCTCAATATGCGCGATCCAATTCTCCGCCTCAACCTGAGTAGTCGCAGAGCTGAACGATTGAGGCTTTTGCTTACAAAACCTCTCTAACAATGTATAAATGGTCACATGCATAGCACCACCACCAGAACCACGTGAACCACTCACCATGTTTTGTTGGATCTCATTTGTGATACGAACGGTGAGATCCGGTAGCAGTGCTGCAACTTCACGGGCAACCGCAACAACAAACTCATGATCTGAACCATCATACGCGTATTCACCATCTGAACTATTAACAAATGAATCATCAAGACAAAAAGATTATAATATCAAATATGGAAGGAAAGGATCATAATGAAAGGAAGAAAGCATAGCAAAAGGAAGCCTAATGTCTACCCAAATTCTCATAGGTCATAGCCTAAGCTCTACAGGAAGAAACCTAGGCTCTAATACCATAATTGTAACACCCCAACCCGACACGGGTCAAAATGTCACATTATGGTGTCATAATACGCAAGCGAAATACTATTCATAAATAAAATAAAGTCAAGCAGCATCATGACTTCCAAATGATAACATAGTCCACAAGTCTAAACAGAACTGAAACTGAAATGAACAGAAAAGAAATATCCGAAAACAAAAGTCTAATCATAATCCAGAAACAATGAGAAATCTAATCAAGGTAGGTCTTCTAAGCTCCTATTCTTACACTATTTCCCCATAATCCCTGCTTAATACATGCCGCAGAGAAAAGAAATGCGGTTGAGCTAACGCTCAGTGAACAGATATAAACAGTAACTGATAATAAGACAATCAAATGAAATATGGATCAAATTATGTCAAATAAAAGAAAGGGAAAAGAGCATGTTGAGAGAATGTCAGATGGAACATAATACAAAACGCATATGAATCAGATACTGACTCAGAGTGCACAAAAAATATCAATCAATATAGGATCGGAGTGCATTGCCCATATGCCTAAGCATGATACTTGAATAAGCCAAATAATCATATCACATTCATATCACAAATCATATACCGTCAATTTCATAAGTTGTACATGGAGTAGCTAGCTCACAATGTACCAAAATATGATGGGGTGTAGGAACACACACCGACCAATCCGCAGATACAGATATAGATTCCTTAGGATACATCCATACGCTCCCTGCAAAACAATGTAGTACACACACTAGCTCAAGGCTAGCATACATACTCAGATAATCATAATGGCCAAAGTGTTATATAGCATATACAAAAATGGGAACGCCGTGGACTAATCACATCGCCCCAGATAGTCTCATGCCACCGGTGCTTCAGTGACATGGCTATGGTACCTCCATGGCTAGTAATACAGATACAGAAGCTAGGAAATATAGGAGAAATCATAATCATATCAAATCAATCATATCAAATACTAAACTGAAGCATATCATATCAAATACTGAACTGAATCATATCAAACGGATGACCAACGAATATCAGAATAAGATAGCAAATCAAATATCAAAACGAATATTAAAACAGATATCAATCAGACAACAGAACGGATATCAATAACAATAACGCTAACTATACTAATGGATGCACTTACTGAAGAAGGACTGAATATATATACCTTAGCAAATGCAAAAATCAAGAAAGCACACGGAAACATGAACTACTCCTTCTTCACAGAACCTATACAAAATAATGATCACGTATTACTTATAAGCTCTTTTTAATCATGTTACCCAATTGGGATTTCTATCTATTTTTTAAAACTTTCCATTTTTAGAAGCTTTCTATATTAAGTAACTTTCACGAATTAGCAAGTTTTCTCATTTAGTAAATTTCCCAAATTAGTAATTTTATGCTTTAAGATAATAAAAGACAATTACATAAAATTAAACGTTAAATAATGACAATTTCATAATTTAGGGTTTATTATGACAATTTATTAAAGTTAAGGGTTACATGTGTAAATTATTAAAGTGTAGAGTTAAAAAAATGGAACGGATAGGGAATGTTATCAAATGGAAATCGTGAATTAGGTGGATGATTTTGAGACTAATTAGGGCTGAATTCCTGGTTGATTATCCGTGATTTGTGTGAGGTAATTATAGTGATTTATTTGTTAATTATACCTACGTTATATCAAAATAAATGTGTGCACAAATATTAATTACAAATCAGCCCCCTTCACAACTTAGTTACGTGATATATGTATTTTAGGCCATGGATTTCATATCTTGTGGTTTTGTGTATGTGTGTGTGTGTGTGTGTATATATATATATATATATATATATATATATATATAAATTAATTTTTATAAAAATTAATTTTTAAATTAATTTTTATAAAAATTCCGATATTTAGTACTTCAAAATTAAATCAGAAATTTAAGAATTAATCCAAAAATGACATGGATTCAATGATGATGACATGGCTTAAAAATAAACAAATTAAGATGACATTGTATAAAAATAATTACATGGGAATGACATGGACTTTTCTTGAATAAACCACGTGTCATGCCTCCTGTTATATATAATATAAGAGCACAAGGTATGGGCAATACCAATAACACGTTATTGGTATGCCACATCAGCGCCACATCATACACCTCACAATAACACACCACTAACTAAAATACCCCTCCCTCATAACACACCAATAACACCACGTGTAGGTCCCACAAAATACCCAACTAAATATACCCACTCACTCAAAAAAAAAACTTTGTAAAACAAGACAAATGAACTTGAAATATATAAATTCCAAACAAAAAGGTAAAAAAAAAAAAAAAAAACAAAAAACTACCTACTTTATCTTCTTCCTCCATCATATCTACTTCTCCACATCAAATACCTGCAAAAAAGATCTAAAAAAACCCAAACACAAACACAATACAGAAAAACAACATACAAACACAAAACTCACGCAAGCTGTTGATCCCAGTTGAGCAAACGATCCTTTATAGAAACTGACTTAACAAAGACTTATTAAGTATCACGCGGAATTTAATACTTAATCTTAAGAAGAAGAACAATGAACATTCAACACCTCAATATTATTATTAATACGAATACTCTAACCAGTATTAGGGTTTTACAACCTTGAAGTGTATCGACCTTAGATATAAAACATACGTATATCTAATCTAAACTAGGACCTCCTTTTATAGGCTAAGGAGTCCTTTACATAATACAATACGTAACCTACAAGATAAATATCTTTTCCATATTTATCTAATACAAAATATTAAACCGACTATACAAGACTAGCAGTGGTTACAATACAATATCCGTGGTTACACAATACTACTAGCCGCGATTTATCTTCAGCCGTGGATTCATTCTTCTGTCCGTGGTTTCAATAGCTCTGTCCAAGGTTCTAACACTTAGAATAATTCATGATCCAAGGAACCTAAAACCCAACAATCCTCCCCTAAACTTGATACATTCAAATAGAATTCTCAAGTTTCCTTTAAGCTCAAAACACCTGAATTGGAGGATGTATCCAAACACTTACTAGTTTTAAGAATTGTCTCATACTTCAGCAACAAACTATAAGCTTGACCATCATAGGGCATCAACATCTTCAAACCACCAGGCTTCACCATCTGAGAAATAACTCCTGGATAATTATTCAATTTAGGATAATCACCTTCTACAAGCATATGAATAACTTCTCCAGACACAGTTAACACATTAACTCCACAAGTTTCATATAAAAACCATCTTGTAACTTGACCATTGTAGAGTCCTTTCCATTCAGGTTCATCATGAGTAGATTCAAACAAAATCTTCAAGTGATGATAAACCAGTCTCTCATGATAATCATCTGGATGTACATCACCAAACTTATTCCTGTAAAGCTTCCAAAGATTCATTAAATCATCTCTATCCAGATATTGAATCATCTGTGAAAATTTATTAAACTCAAAAACTTCATTATTGAGTCTTTGAATTTTCCAACATCCTGCACTTCCATCAAGCTCAAATTCATAAGAGATAATTTGATTACCATCTTCATTCACATTCATTCTATTAGAACCAGATATCTCCTGAATCTCAGATTTTCTCTTTAGACTACCTTTGATCCACTCTTCATCTTTTCAGAATTCATTGGAGTAAAATTATCATTATTAATCCTCATACACATCAGATAAAGCTCATGAATTCTCTCAAATGAACATTTACTAAGATTTTCAGGAATATGTATGCCTGAATTCTTAATAATCTTCATCAGTACATTCCTCATCTCACGTATTGTAGGAGGTTTCTTCCTTTTAACTTGCTTCTTTTCCTTACTGATCCTCCTTGCCCATTCACCCAAGATTCTAGCTCTTTCATCAACATCATTTAGCTAACCATTTCTGAGTAGCCTCCTCCTCTTCTTGCTTTTCTTTCTCTGTAGCTGCTTCCTCTTCAGCTTGTATGCCTCTTGTACACTCTTCATCATAAGCAATTTGTTCTTCTACACTTTTAAACTTCAAAACAGGTGCTGCAATACCTTTACCCTTACCAAAACAGGTGCCCATTCACCCAAGATTCTAGCTCTTTCACTAAACTTTTACCTTTGGGTTTGCTTGCAGTAGGTTTAAGAGATGAAACAGGTGCAATGATGGGTGTAGAGTTAGTTGAGGTTTTGCTAAGATTGATCAATGTACTTGCAGCTTCTTTCTTAACTTCTTTTGATTTAGGTGGTGATACAGAAGTGGTTGTAACAATTATAGAAGTGGTTATGATAGCAGTGGGTATGATAGCAGTGGGTATGATTACCTTATCTGAGACTGCAGCAGTGGTTTCAAGAATACTAGCTGTGGTTGCAGACACACTATCAGTGGTTGTGTCCTGCATTACCTCATCTTCAACCACAATCTTCACACTTTCAAGAACAGCTTCATTCCCATCTTTATCAGATACCAAAAATTGTTCTACTTGATCTCAAATATCCGCATCCTGTTCAATATGCACATCTACAGCCTCCCCTGAATTCATGCCTTCACTCCTCCTCTGTTTGGGTACATTCTCCATATTCTCAGCTGGAGAGGAGTCCACCTTTCTTTTCAACCTTCTCATTTGCCTTAAAACAGCAACCCCAGGTCTTCTCACTTTCTCCAAAACAAATATCCTATGCTTCAGCCTCCTAATTTCTTGACCCTGAAACACAGACAACTCTTGAAGACTTGAGATTGTATCCTTCATTTTAGTACATTTAGCCGTCAATTCATTAAAACGTTCAAGAATATCCTCCCCACTTCGACATGTGTTAACTGGTCCGAGAGGTGGTTCATTGGAAAAGGCATCATGTACAAGTTTAGGATCCGTCAATTCAGTTTCATGCACCAAACTATCCTCATCACTTCGAGCTGTGTTAACTGCTCCGAGCGGTGAATCCTTGGATAAAGTAAACATAGCTCCAGACCTTGCCTGATCATCTATGCACCCTAAGTGAGCCAATTGGCTAGGGATTCCTCCACATGTGTTAAGTTCCAAGGAACTCTCCACATTAGGAGTTGCCAAAGGTTGGGTCTTAATGATGTTTCCACTATCCTGACCAACATCTAACCATGAATCAGTAGTGGAACCCTTCCAATCATGTCACCTCCACACCTTGTGACAGCCTCATGAACAACACCACTAACACCAGCCTGAGGTAGCTTGGTGCCCTTCTTTCTCCTAGTCCATAAGATTGGTTTAACAGTGGTTTGGGTTTGACTAGCAGGGGGTTGAGATTCACTAACAGTGGGAACAAGTGCACTATCAGTGGGTTGGGGTGTACTAGCAGTGGGTTGAGGTTCTATGGGTTGGGATTCAAGACCTTCATCAAACTCAGGAATAGCAGGCAAATTAATCATATGAGGGAATAAAGGAACATCTCTTATTTGAAAATTTGGTTTCTGTTTCCTCATATGTGCAAAAACCTTAGGAAGCATATAATGCACTTCATACTCCCGAGAATGTGCAACAGGTTCTGCTATTTGACTTTCCACAATCAGTTGTACAAACCTAGGATATAAGTAATATTTTCCCTTCTTCCTAATATTTTGCAAAAACCCATCATAAATCATCCTATACCAATTAAACTTCCTCCCATCAGACAAACAAATGATAGCAGTAGCAATTTTGGAAGGGAAATCATCAAATCCAGTGCTCTTATTACTTATACACATCAACAAGGTATGAATAAAAAACTTCCATTGTTATGAAAACATGCTCTTAAAAAATTTTACCTTGTCGCCCCTGTGTGTATATCCTAACCTCTCTAAACCATCAAAAATCTCAGCATCTGAAAGATTAACAACACCATCAGCATCATCTAACTTCAAAACCCTTCTAATAATCTCCTCATTAACTAAAATATCATTCTCATCCACAACAGTACTAAAAACTTCTAGTCCATCGACCTCCTCAAGCTTAGCATTCCCCCAGAATTGATGTATATAGGCTTTAAGGATGGTTGGTGCGACGGTTAAGGCAAAGTGAATAGGACTATGAATAAGGAAATCAATCGTTTGATGAAAACCTTCAGATCGATTGTTCTTGATCAAAGTAGCAACTAGGTTATGGGTGTTGGAGTATTGATTCGGCATGATGATTGATGATGTGTGTGATGTGGGATTTGTGAATTGAACAGATGAAAGTGGTTTGGGTTTATGTAAAGCGCCAAGTTGAAGTGATTTGGAGATCAATTAAATGATCTATCAGTGATTTGGGGATATAAACGTGTTTTCTCCAAAGTTACCAAACAGCCCCTCAAGTATCCAAAAGTCAGCAACATGCTAGCAGTGGATTGAAAACCTCTATCAGTGGTTTGAAAAACACTAGCAGTAGATACAAAACTTCACTCCAACCAGTTGACCAAGAGATACAGCAAGCAAATCAATGTCAAAAATAGTGAGATCATACAAAAATATGAAGGATTACACAAGATTTTTTTTAACACTAAACAGCAGAATCACCAAAAGCTCCAATGTACAACAATCCTTCGTACCTGCAAATCACAAACATAAACCAAACACAGAGAAGATGATTAAGGTTAGCAGTGGTTAGAGAAAGCTAGAAGTGGTTCCATATACATAGCATTGGTTAGCCAAGTGAGCTTAATTCTAAGTCAATATGGTCAACTTCTGTCATTAATTCATTTCCCATAGTCAAAAGACTTCATGTACTCCTCAACCACTTATAAAATAATCCCAAGGCACAAAACACATACCAATTACCCCAATTAACTTCCAAACCCTAATTTCTCAAAAATCCACTATCAGCAACAACAAGCATGTGTAACCAACCAGAAGTCATTAATCTAACATCCTCATCATCATCATCATCATCATCGTCATCAACTGATGATTCTCACCCATTGTTTCGTTACCCTCATCAAGATGAACCTCGACCTTCAAAGTCCCCCTTTCTCCCGTCATCTGAAGATGATAGTGTGATGGATCCAAGTGATTCATCTAGGGGTTCGGATGACTCCACTGAGCGTCTAGAGCCAATCTTCAATAAATTGGTGAGGGAGGAAGCAGAGAGAGCACAACCTTCACAATCCCAACCCAAACCAAGGCCACGTGCCAGAAATCCACCACTCCCAAAGAACAGAGAGGTGGTGATTGGTCTTCCTGCTCCAGAATCTGGTTCTTCAAACCATGGAAGGAAGGGAAAGGGCAAGGGTGCAGAGGTGAAGGGAAAGGGAAAAGGGAAGATGCAGTAGTAGGTGATGGTGAAACGAGTAGATGGAACAACTAAAGATTTCTCATATCACAAATGCATCCATCATCGTTTTCATCAATCCATCCTTCCATTTGCATCTTCAGCTTCTTCATCGTGCTTGTTATGTATATCCACCAGCTTTTGTAATAGATGTTAGGAATGGTCTTTTATGTCATTTGAAGTTGATTGTCTGGTGTACATTGTTACTTGACTTAATATACAACTTCTTAATGTACTTCTCTTGCATCATACTAACAGTGATTAACTTCCATATGTCTGTAAAATGGTTAGTGGGAACACAAAGCAACAAACAGTGGTTTGAACATAACTATTAGTGGTTAGAAACAAAAATAGCAACACTAAGAACACATAATAACAGTACAATACTTATAAAAACTTTTACAAAACAAATTGAGATTTATAGGTTAATCATTCCAGTACTAACTACAAGGCACTGAAACATCCCCTCATCAAAAGCTTTAGTGAAAAGATCAGCAACATTGAAATCAGTATGGATTTTTACCATTTGAATCAACCTTTTCTCATTACAATCTCTAATAAAATGATGTCTTATCTCAATATGTTTAGTTCTAGAATGTAAAACAGGATTTTTAATGATGCAAATTGTACTGTTATTATCAATGTAAATCTTAGTATGCATAAAATTGTACCCAAAATCCAGCAATTGATTCTGAATCCAAAGAACTTGACCTCAACAACTAGCAGCAGCCACATATTCAGCTTCAGTTGTAGAATTTGCCACTATTGTTTGCTTTTTACACTACCATGAAATTAGTCTACTTCCCAAAAACTGACATCCTCCAGTTGTAGATTTCCTATCCAAACTAGCACCAGCATAATCACTATATGTATAGGCCACCAAATCAAAAGGAGAATCCTTAGAATACCAAAGGCCTAATTTAGGATGACCTTTAAGGTATCTGAAGATTCTCTTAACAGCATTCATGTGGGAGGTATTGGGTGTGACTTGAAATCTTGCACACACACATACTAAGAACATTATATATGGCCTAGATGCAGTGAGATACATCAAAGATCCAATCATGGACCTATACAACTTCAAATCAACTTTGGGACTTCCATCATCTGGTAGCAATGGTTTCTGAGTCTCCATAGGTGTACTAGCACTCTTCACATCCTGAAATCCAAACTTCTTCAAAATATCAGCTACATACTTGTCTTGACTAATGAAGATACCATCAGTCCTTTGTTGAACCTGTAGCCCCAAAAAGAAAGTGAGTTCTCCCATAGAACTCATCTGAAACTTATCATGCATAAGTTTCTCAAAATCTGTGCATAGCTCCTTATTTGTTGAGCCAAATATGATGTCATCTACATAGACCTGAACCAGTAATATATCATCCTTGTGCTTCCTAATGAACAAAGTTTTATCAATCTGCCCTCTTTTGAAGCCATTGTCCATCAAATAAGCAGACAAGCACTCATACCATGCCCTAGGAGCTTGATGCAACCCATACATAGCCTTTTTCAACCTGTAAACCTTTTCAGGATGATCAGGATCTTCAAAACCAGGAGGTTGACAAACATAAACCTCCTCATCAATTGTGCCATACAGAAAGGCACTCTTAGCATCCATTTGATACACCACAAAATTCTTGAATGAAGCATAAGCTAAAAATAATCTAATAGCCTCAATTCTTGCAACTGGAGCAAATACTTCATCATAATCTAAACCTTCAGTTTGTTTGTATCCTTGAGCAACCACCCTTGATTTGTTCCTTACCTGTTAGGAATTGGAAATTCCATGTTAAAGTGTCGGTCACCCCAATTATGGTCTAACATATGTTAGCTCGTAGACGTGTCGTTATTTACGTTATTTAGTAGCTTACTAATTAGTTTGTAGCGTAGTATAGTTTAGTGTAACACCGTGGAGGAAGGTCGGGTCTTTACCCACCGTATGCCTGATCTACAGTCCGATAGGAGGACGTATGCTTTGTAACTATAAATACCCCTTCCATCCATGGAAGGGGTGTGGCTTCTTTGAATCTAACCTTTCATTTGTTAAGCAACTCTCTTTCAAGGAACCTCCTCTCAACTCTCTTCATCTATCTAAAATGGCTTTCTTGTTTAATCATAATCCTAGACCACCCGAATCATCAAACAACATAAATATTCATGATCCTACAATTGGCATCAGAGCTTGGTTTTGTTGTTTGTTTAGATTCGTGGTTCGACTCATGGTTTTATGCGGGTCATGTATGGGTTTGGTTGCTTCTTGATGTGGTTATGATGTATATCTTGTATCAGTTTTGAATCTGGTTTTAAACATGTTCTAAATCTGTTTTGAATATGGTTTTGTGTGACTTGGATGAGTTTTTAAGCAATTTTTTAAATAGTGTCATTCTGGTTCTATTTACTGGTCCTGAACATGTTTTCATCCATGCGAGTTGCCTGTTCTTCATTGCGAGTTGAGTGCAAATCAGTGCAGATTCAATGTTTCTTGGATGCGAGTTGACTATTTAGTCAACTGCGAGTTGATCATGAATGTTGCGTGTTGCAAAATCTGTCCAGATTCTATGTCTGGAAAGCGAGTTGTGTCAGTCATTTAACTCGCATTTTTGAATGTGAGTTGCTTAATTGCTTTGAAGCGAGTTGTTAAACATGTCTGTAGCAAGCTATTAATTTTAGTCAAAAGCGAGTTGTTTTTTTGAGTTTTGAGTCAAAAAATTTCTAAGCAACTTGTCATTGTTTCTTGTCCAGATTCATTGCTCAAAATGCGAGTTGTCAAAATTTTCAAAAGATGCGAGTTGTCTAGGTATTATTATGATGCGAGTTGCATATTGATGCAATGAAAGCGAGTTGTTGAACATGTTCTTAAGCAGATGCTGTTTATCAAAATTTTAAAGGAAGCGAGTTGTTAAAATAGAGCATGAGTGTTGTCCTTTTCTAAATGATATATGCGAGCTGATAAAACAACACCACTCGTTTACCTCAGTTTAAAGACTCAAGATATATGCGAGTTGGTTGGTTTCAAAACTCAAGATTAAACGTGTCACAAAAACAACATCATCACTCAAGATTAAACGTGATACAAAAACACCATCATCATTATACATCAAGACTCTACATCCATCAACAACATCAACAATTCCTCAATACCAACAATCTCAGATCGAGACAATTAATCTTTTAAAGATTTTATTTGTCACTATTATCATCATCGATTTTATCTCAAAAGGACCAAAGTAAGACAAGATCTCAGGTTGTTTTAAAGCTTTCAAGAATAGATCTTTAGAGATCTTTCACATTAAAACCATTATAGATCTTTGAAAAGCAAAGTTGTTATGCCCGAATCCTATCAAGAATGAACATGATACCAAACGGCTTTTCAAATATGAAGTATGATTGTATGTTTTGATCTCAGGTTATCATCTCGTGATTCTCAAGGTTATTTCAAACGAATAAACACATGAGACAATGATTCATCATAGATCCAAGAGTCTTGATAATTTTCAAATTAAAAGAATCAAGTTTTTAACATTTTAGTTAATCCTTGTTTCTTTGTTTCATTTAATCTAATCTACTTCCAACACAATTATTAATCTTACCCGAAACATTGATGATTCATGAAGCATCAGGCCATCCCTGTGGCTTAAGACGAACCATGTCCTCTAAACCATCCCTGTGTTATTGATGTCATGCTCATGCCATTCCTATGGCGAGCAAGATGGTGCCTCATTCGAATGGTATACCATCTGGTCCTTTGGATTTGGGAAGATATATCTTCTGGATAAATGGCGGACTAATGTTCATACTGGATTAGGGTTTGATTGGTGTGTTAACATTCAAGAGAGAGGCGATTTATGTTGAGAGATATATTAGGTTTTGAAGCTGTTTTGGTGATGCAGTAAAGGGGGTGGATATTTGGAATGATATTAGGGTTCAGTGTGAGTTTGATGCTGTCTTTTATAACCCCCGAAAGCTTAGGGTTAACCGGTTTATTGAATTGATATGGGTCGTGGCTTTATGAATTGAACTTGGGCCTCAGGTTAATGGATTGATTTAAGTATATTTTTGTTTATGGCCGAGATTATTATCTATTTTGGATCGTGAATTGGGATTAAATTAAAGAGGAGAAGAAGTGTTTGATGTGGAATAGTAGTAGGCGCTTTCTATCACTAGGTTTAGGGTTTAGAAGTAGTAAGTAAAATGAAATGTGCAACATTTTATATAACCGGATATGGAACATTGTTTGGATGGGTTTTGGAGTTTTGGATTTGAATACGTGGGCCGAAAGTCTCTTGACTACATGGATCGTGAATCTGGATTGGATTTGATTATACCCATATCACATGATAGGCTTGATGGTATTAGTATTGGATATTGATGCTAATATTCACATCAACGTATTATGAGCCGAATTTTGCTACATCGTGTGTATACGAGGTAAAATGGGCCGTGAATGTATTGGATTGTCGATATTGGATTTGTACGTTAAACTTAGTTATGTGAATTTGATTTGTGGATCCGCAATATCACTAGTAGGCCGGATTTGAATATGATTTGGATTGGACTGGGCTTAATGGATTTTTGATCGGGTCTCATGAGCTTATACGAATGGAATGGGCTCAAGTAAATTGCAAGTTAGATGTTGGGCCTAATAGTATTATTATGGACCGGGTCGTTTCGTGCTAATTGAATCGGGTCTCTTTTAGTGGTGATAAGTGATATTGGATATATTTATGGTCCGAGCCTTCGTTGGATATTGCTACATGCTAGTGACTTTGGATTTATGGGTTATGGTAATATATGGGCTACGAGTTGTAACTTGATAATTTGAGATTGTGTGAGATTTGGATTTTATGAGACTTGGATAAAATGAGATTTGTTGAAGAGAATTGATGATGATGGGATTTGATGATGAGATTTGTTGTGGTATGTGGATTGGTATTTTGGTGTATACATTTTCACGGAGAATATTTTTGTCACGGCTTGAATTATTATTGGAACTAGGTTGACTACGGGGTTGTTTGTGTTCGGTATTTCTTATTTGGATCTGAAGTGAGGTTTTCCGGGGTGCGTTTACTTATTTCGTCTTCTTTCTTTCTACCCTTCCACGAAGATGACTTGTTTGGGCATTTATAGAGTGTGATAAAGACTTGGCTATTTAGTTATTGTTGTGATTCTTTCTCGCATAACTCACAACATAGCTATCACTTCGGTGTCTCACGCAGTTGAGGATACGTCTAGAGGTTTTGTACATTGGGTACACCATTTCTTCTTCACAAGAATTAGTACAAGCTTAAGTAACAAATCTGAGGAATTTTACGTCATGTTCAAGTTTGATATATCGGGTTTACTTCTCCATGTGGTCACTACAATAGCCGTCAGAATACGTGAATAATGTGTTTACTAATGAATTGATTGGTTGAGATGTGATCAACAATTCTCATGATATATTCGACGCCACTGAATGTCAATGATACTTCACAGTCTAAGCAAAATCTTTCAAGAATCTTCAACGTCAGTCATGATCTTTCAAGATGTTTGCTTATGACAAGAACTTTTCGTGCAAATGGTCGTACAAGTTAATGATGCCTCCGAAAGTTTGAAACCATCATGGGGGAGAATCGTGTACTTTGATGTTTTACGGTCAATCTCAGCGGGAAGTAGTGTATACTACTCAACTTAGTATGGTTTGTGAAGTTGTCTACATATGGGTATAGAATTGTTGATGATGTTGTTGATGTTGGATAATGAACCGTTGATGAACCGCTGCATGTTCCCCTAAAACAGATATTCACCAAAACCAAAGTTGTCATAACACATTCAAGCTGACATTGTTTACGGTTTTGTCTTGATTTTGTAAAATCCCGCGAAAGAAACTATTTCTCGGTTTAAATCATAGACTTGTAAAATCCCGTGACAATGGAATCATCCCGATGTAAGTAAAGTGCATTTCCGGTTCGATCTTACGGTTTATTCTTGGTTTTGTAAAATCCCGCGAAAGAAAATATTTCTTGGTTTAAACCATAGAATTGTAAAATCCCGTGATGATGGTACTACGGTTTCTGCTTCGAAGAATGGATAAAAGGGTGTACTTCATGATTTGGGTGTTTGTTTGGATTGTCCTCATGGCAGTTTGGGTATTACAAGGTTTTACGGGGTTACGTGCTTTTAACTATGGTCGGGATGAAACCATTGTCAAAGTTCATTTAAATGTCAAAGAAGGCTAGATTTGAGCAGTTAACCAAGAAGATGTGACAACGGAGTTAATTCACTATTATTTATTTGAGGTTGAAGTGAAAAATCACGGGCGAGTATACTTAGTATCTGAAGGTATCAGGGATGGTTGGATGAAGATTCTTCAAGATCCTTGTTCGAGCTTAATATCAAAAACGAAGACTTGGAAATCTAGTTATTGTTGGGTGACTTTTACCTTTTCTTTTACCACTTGGGGGAATTGGGCTCTTATCACCACAAAATAACTATCACTTTAAGGAGTTACGTTGTAGTGCTCAGTGTCACATTCAATTGTGGATTTTCAAGAGGTGATGTACGTCTTATACTTGATGGTTGGTTGGATGAAGAGTACAGAGTACTTAGAGATTCAATGGAGGATGAAGTCTCGACACAACTCTTTTTTTAAATATGTGCAAGTTTAAGTCACGAGTTCGGGTTAGTTTACTTCGTGGTCAAATTCATCATATTGGTTTTTCTCCATCAGTTGTCACGACAAAGAGCCTACTGAATGATAATGGGTTGATTATAAGTTTGCCAAGAGTAGATGAAAAGAGAGAGATATATGACGTATGAACACAACAGTTCATGCCTCGTTCTCCAAAGAAAAGAAAAGTGTACGTTTCAGTGCACTTTATCTTTGAAAGAAGAGAAATCTTCTTATGACGTATGAACACAACAGTTCATGCCTCTTACTCTAAAGAAAAGAAATGTGTACGCTTCAGTGCGCATTATCTTCTGAAGAAGAGAAATCTTCTTATTATGACCATTCTCATCAACATGCTTCATACTTTTTCCATGCGCTTCAGTCATTAACCGGGCTACCATTGATTTTTCTCTTATTCCACTTGCTCAACTATAATGACGATGGTGACATCATGTGCTAATTTTGCGGGGGAGAAGTGTGAATTTACTGCATGGTTGATTGACATATGAGAATATATTGTCATACGGCTCCTAACTCATGTAAGAACCGAGCTTCTTCTTATTGGGTCATCTCTACATGGAGTTTCTTCTAAGAGCCGTTGGTTGACATCTTCTTATGGAGTGATGAGATTAATGACAAAGTGCTTCCAGTTGCGGGGCTGATTTCTTTGATGAACATATTTCTGTTCTTGTTTGATTGGGAGGGATTTGATTTAAGGAGATTTGCTATATACAAGTTAACGGGAATGCATGTGGTGAGAAGAAGATGTTAACTTTCTATTCCCCATTCGGACAATCTTGAAGAAGGTCGAGTCTACAGTCGGTTCTACATTCTCTGCTACATGATAGAAGACTAAAGACGAGTTGCATTTGAGTATTTAAAGACTTCTTCTTAATTCGGGCATTTATCATAAAGATTGTCGGTTTAGGGGAGAGCACTAATTGGGGGAGAGTGATTAGTCAGATTCAATCCCTAATTAGATCTGCTCACAATGTACTTCAGCAAGTTGATTCTCACAAAGACTTCAAGCGTTCTTCTCATCATATGTCTAGTATTTGGGCTTATAATATGTTGCTGATTCTGAAGTGTCAAAACCAGCAAGGGGGAAGGAGACACGTATCTAAACGCGAGTAAACTTGATGAACTTAATACTTCTAAGTAATTGAAGATATCCCGGGAAGACAAATGTTATTACCGCAGAGAAACTCAAGGTTTGACTCATGGCGAGTAAACTTGATGAACTTAATTCTTCTAAGTGATTGAAGATATCCCGGGAAAACAAATGTCATGACCGCAGAGAAACTCAAGGTTTTACTCATCAAGGCGTTTAGTGTTCTTATTCCAACTATGCGGGGGAAGATATGGAAGAGTTAGTTTCTGAAGATGAAAGAGGTACACAAGTGTGTGATGATTTTGATGTTATCACAATCATCAGGGGTGAGAGATTGTGTACATTGGGGATGCTCACCTATTTTACTTGAGGGCTTAATCAGTGATTCAGAGATATAATCACTTATTCTGGTGTTGACATCCGCAGAGATTGTCACCCACAGAGATAATCAGTGATTCGGCCTGCTTCTTCAATGTTATTGGTTATTCTCTCTTTGGGCATTTGGGTACTTCGGGTTCTTGAGCTTCATACACTTTCTTCAGGGGGAGAGAAAAGTATACATCGGGGTTATTCTTTGGCTATTGGACTTAATCTGCTACTTCGATGGTATAAGTTTCTTTGTCTTCGGGTATGTGTATTCGGGTTCGTGAGCTCTAGTCTAAGAGACTGGCTGCATCAATTCAACTACGTGGGGGAAGTGGTCTCTTGACACCTTTTGGAATGGATCGCTTCAGACTTCAGTGGAAAAGGAATTTGAGAAGATTATTTTATGTGTGGGATGATACGTTGCTTTTCTTCTTGATGATATAACCCCGAACGGAGAACCTTGATTATCATTCTTAAAAGGAGCAGCGGGATTTATGATAATGGTGTGCTTCTCTGTGCACCTAGCTAAGGCAAGCTTGAAATAGAGCTTCGAATCTGCTCATCACATGGATTTTCGGTTTGGGGGAAAGCTGCCAAAGTCTCTCTTTCTCAAAGGCTCATGTTCTATCTTCTATTCTGGAGCCTCGGAAGCTTTGGTGGTGAATGTTTAAGAGATGATGACTTCTATCTTCTACAACGGGGCTGCTCGATATCCTTATCTCGGTACTCGTGTCATCATCTTCTTTAACTATATCATCTACTCTATCCTTGTACATATCTATCAAAAACCTAATACAAAAAATATAAAACCATCAAAAGAAAATAGAAAAATATAAAACCTTCAAAAATCCATAAAAATCAGAAAATTTAAAAATACCAAAAATATGTTTTCTCAAGACATGTCTTCTGGTATCGATAACATCTGCGGTCTTAGAAATGTCATTCAATAATGGCCCGGGACCATAGATGAAGTTCGAGTAGGAGGTGTAAATATTCTTTTCCAAAACATGTCTTAAACCATAGCTTGCAGTTATTTCAGACTGTGACCCGCGCTTAATCATGGTTTGCTATTATTTCAGATAGCAACCCGCTCTTCATGGAAGGAAAGTGCCACGCTAAAACCTATTTTCAAAATATTTCGTGCACTTATCCTAAATCATTTGAGGAAAGTATGTCGAAGGACTGCTGTTCCTACTCAAATATTTTTCCTTCTATAATTCTTCAGAAAAATATTTGTTGTTTTCAAAAATGGTGGTAAATGAGTTGCATGTAAATCAATCAGTTTCAGAGTTTTTCGTAAAAATTGAAAACTCAATCAATGACTTCAGCGCTTTTAAACTTTTCAGAAAATAAGTCATTAATTGAGGGGGGGAATGTTTTCAAATCTATATCATCTAACGAGCTTTCTTAATTATCCTACATGCTTAATTAAAAATGATATTTGCCTGTATCGAATGACTAGGAATTTAGGATATGATTGTTAGGTTTAGATGATTAGAGTTTGATTAACACATAAACCCCATGCCTTATATGATCTGATTGTTATGTTGAATTGACTTTAATTAGTCGATTGTTGTTTGGGTGATGTCGACCACCATATATCTGTATGTGTGTTCACTAACGTATGCAGGTATTTTGGTATATAAGAATGTTCCCGATCCGGATCCCACAACTTAAGATGATTGGATGCCGAAAGAAAATGGTAACTATATCTTGGGTTGACAAATGAAGAAACGGAGCTTAATTGGACTTCTATGAAGAGTTGGCATAAATGCAACGTAAGAGTTCTCACTGCATCAGCAGATGGTTTTCTTCTAAGTGATTGAAGAAACAGAGCTTAATTTGACCTCAGTTGGCATTAAATTGCAACGTAAGAAGTCTCACTGCATCTGCAGACGGTTTTTCTTCCAAGCCCTACAACAACAACATAAGCTTCTCAACCACCTAACGTATCTTTGTGCAGGATACCATTTTTAAACAATTTTGAATAAATTTGATTAAATTGTTTTGAAAATGGAAAATATTGTTTTGAAAATTAATTGGACTTAATTTTGAAAATCATCGGACTTCATTTTATCAAAACATAAGTCACTCAATCATCGACTATTGTCATGGATTGAGGGGGAGAGTGATTTAAATTAAAATATTTTCAAACGATATTTCTTCATAAAAAGTCCGGTTTGTACAAAAACAAAGTGGTGATCTAAAGATTTAATGTTATGTCATGGTATGATTTTCTTTAAAACTCAAAGATCTTTCAAAATGAAATTTTTTTTGTTCTTGTTTGATTATGAAATTGTTTTATTTTACCTTAAGATCTCTTAAAATAATCATACCTGACACTAACAATCTTTAATGTCTAAATCTGTTCCTTATCAGTCATTTTTCAAAATCAAGCCACGTCTTTCCCTTAAAATTTTCTAAATGATTTAAATCAGATGGGATCACAAATATCAATGGTTTGATATTTTTGATCGGGGGAGAGATAGTGATTTAAATCTCAAATCTGTTTAAATGGAATTGGTTTTAGTCCTTCAACGGCACTCCTGCCTCCATGTGCCAAACGATTTCAATATACATGATGCACATGTTGAGGAGGAGGATTTATCCAAAAACAAGATGAGTTTTTAAATCAGGCACATTTTCTCCCATGTTTTCCAAACCTGATTAAATCACTTGAGATCCAAAATCTCAAAGGGTTTGATATTTTTGATCGGGGGAGAATTTGTGATTTAATAATGAAATTTGATAAAAGGTGATCGTTTTGATGAAAATGTGCAGGCTGCTCTCTCAGATGTGCTAAACGCTTTCGAATCTCGAAGCACATATTGAGGGGGAGCAAATGGTTTCTTAATGGCTTTTGTGATCGTGGATGTACTTCAAAAGAACTCTTGCCTCTATGTGATAAAATGATTTCAAATATCCTATGCACATATTGAGGGGGAGAATTTACCAAAGAAAATCAAAAGGCTTTTTCTAAGGAAATTGTGATCAAAGAAATTATTTCTAAAGAACTCTTGCCTCCATGTGCCAAAAAATTTCAAAATCATATGCACATGTTGAGGGGGAGCATTTCTAAATGATCAAAACAATTAAGGTACAAAATGTTTTGATTTTATATCACAAGTACCTTGATTGATTTTTCCAAATGATTTTTCAATTGGTTTCAAGAAGGAAAGAACAATACCAAAAGACCGACCGATTTACTTTATTCATGGTGTTATAAGTGTTAGAATCGTTGCTCTAGGTTTATTAGACCTTATCTAGGATAATCAATAAGCACAAATAACAATGAACAACAATATGTATGCACAGCGGAATAATCAAACTATCATTGTTATTATTAAGGTTTCTTCGTCATCATCATTTGTTCTACAAAACACATCTACAACCCCAATCCTAGACGATCAACTCTAAGACGGTTACAATCTAACAGGGATCCATGATCCTTGAGGCTGACCAACTAGTCGACTAACACAATAGTCTAGGCGTTCATAAACTCACGCCCTAGACACACACACACACACACACACCTTTGTCTGATGTTTACATTGTTTGACACTTATAAAACCTAATTCCCTATATCTCTTTATATAATAGAGATACTAGGGTTACAAATGACTACAAGGGACTAAATAATAAATACTTCTTTGCCAAGTAGGTCCCTTGTCTTTCTTTGTCTTCAATAGTCCTTCATCTTTCATGTACTTTGTCTTATCAACTTTAAATATAGTTCCCAACAATCTTCCCCTAGTTGATAATGACAAAACCAAATAAGCACGAACAAATATGTCATGAAAGAGATAAACAAACTTCCCCTTAAACATGCAATCACCAAGAATCTTCAAGTTGCAATCTTCTATGGAAATATTCTTCCCCTTTTTGTCATCTTCAATTAGGGGTCATAAGTGAGCAACCTTGATCTTCACAACTACAAATCAATATCATACGTCCAATCCATCCTTCCAATGTCGCAAATTGCCCACCATTAAGTTTTCCGCATCTTTAAATGAATTTGAAACAGTAGAAATCAAAATCAGCAGTAGTAATAACAACTAGCAGTTGTAAAAACCTTCACCTCAAATAATGCATGCAAATGGTTAAACATTTTAACGTTAAGCTTCCCTTAAAACCCATATGTTAACCATTTGAGGAATGTAGGCTTTATGTAATAATTACTGATGAAGAAAACCAAGTATAACCAACTTGATGCTGAAGTAGAATAACCCAAACCTGTGTCTTATATCTTGCACTAAGGATGACATCAAACATATACCCAATCATGGTTTATAGAGAGACCGCAATCCCTTGACAATAATCACTGAGCACAATAACGTAACTCCTTCAAGTGTTTTGTCAATTCTTTGTCACATGAACGCACAAACAAGTTATCTTAAAAGTGTAAACAGCCACTTTAAGATATAATAAAACACAAACCTAAATAATTCCACTTCATCTTCAAATAGGTGATAAACGCCTTTCTTCGTAATCAACTATGACAATAAGAATGAGCCATGAACCTGTTAAGAACAAAAACCAAAATCCTCTTGTGTGTGTGAACCAATCTCCATGTGTGTGTCGTCCAATAACCATAACAATCACCATGCACGACTTCCCCTCAAGTCTAAAACCAACGTCAGTATATCATTCAATGAAAATGATAATGATCAATCAAATCTCTTGAGACATACATGGGACCAATTTAATGCGTGAACCTCGAAACCAACAATCATCACATGGAAAGAAAAATTACCGTTTCAATAAGTGCTTTAGGCCCACAGTTGATGGATAGTACGAGGTCACATGCGTATCATTATGTCCAATAAAAACAACATCGACCGTTTGTTGCGTGCATGAAGTCACATCCAGAATAGTAGTTAAACATATCAAGCCATATTGTCCAATCAGAACTGAGCATTAGAATGGATAATAGTAACTTGCGTTGCATCAGTCAATAATTACTAAACATTTTGTCAGAAATAAGCACCAAAAGTAGCACGCAAAAACAAAACCTTTATCATCACACGCATCAATAATAATGCTTATTACCACATGCATCTTAAGCCTATGCAAACCATGTACCTATAGCAGCACCTTCATACCACTGTACAGTAGCAGTACAAACGAGATAAAGCCAACAGTGGAAACGACATGCTTGCAGTGGAAACAATATGAAAATCAGTGGTAACGAGCATGAAGCAGTGGAAACGACCAAGCTCAGCAGTGGAAACGATACATACGAGCAGTGGAAATGAGCGAGGGGTAGCAGTGGATACCTTTCTTGAAGGTAGTGGAAACAAACTCGTGTGTTTCATTGCTCCTTCGCTGTCACTCGTATCATCAGTAACCAATGAATCATCAAAGCTCCAATCATCTCAATATAAATATGCGAAACTAGGGTTTCATGGAAAGCTTTAAGAATACATCGATCATACACATCCAAAGCAGCTTCCTTCCAAGCATCAAAAGAATTTAGAGATATATTAGGGTTCATTATTAGTTAAAAACTGATTCACCATGACTAATATAGCTCTTTTAACCATGAAAAAGAATTTTAATGCACAAAGAACCCTAAAATTCGACCTTGAAAAACTCTGTCAGCAGCCAACTTCGACAGTGAATAACTTTTGCATAAGAGATCAGATCGACGATCCCTTCGGTGGAAAGTAATATGAGTATATATAGAACGTCCACCTAAAATTTTAGCCCGATCCAACGGTTAACGAAAAAGTTATACCTGTTTGAAAACTGGCCTGCAGAAGTATTACGAAAATTTTTCTGGATTCGGAATTTTCTTCTTTTCGCCATATTCTTCGAGAAACCTTATAGATCCTAGATATCAAGAGCCACCCGCTCTGATACCACATGTTAGAATCGTTGCTCTAGGTTTATTAGACCTTATCTAGGATAATCAATAAGCACAAATAACAATGAACAACAATATGTATGCACAGCGGAATAATCAAACTATCATTGTTATTATTAAGGTTTCTTCGTCATCATCATGTGTTCTACAAAACACATCTACAGCCCCAATCCTAGACGATCAACTCTAAGACGGTTACAATCTAACAGGGATCCATGATCCTTGAGGCTGACCAACTAGTCGACTAACACAATAGTCTAGGCGTTCATAAACTCACGCCCTAGACACACACACATACACACCTTTGTTTGATGTTTACATTGTTTGACACTTATAAAACCTAATTCCCTATATCTCTTTATATAATAGAGATACTAGGGTTACAAATGACTACAAGGGACTAAATAATAAATACTTCTTTGCTAAGTAGGTCCCTTGTCTTTCTTTGTCTTCAATAGTCCTTCATCTTTCATGTACTTTGTCTTATCAACTTTAAATATAGTTCCCAACAATAAGGATGGTTAGGTTAGGTATTAGTTCCCACGATCCGCCAGAACCGGAGGGATCTACCCAGGGACAATCCACTAGATAGTGTAGAGTCCTTAGGTATATTGAAAAAAGGAGAAAAGTGAGAAATGGGAAGAGTGCGGACTGAGACAGAGCTAGTACTGGAATAAACCCAACAAGGTTCTAGTTATGAAGTCTCGGTAAGCACTGAAGGGGTTGAAGAATGAAAAAGAATTGAATGAGAAAAGGGTGAAAAGAAATAGCCCTCCAATAATTCAACCTTAGAGCAGTAACCGGGTTCAATACATATGCTACTGGTGGTTACTAAGGTAACACTGGTATTGAAGTCAAGACGTCATGGACCCAGTGACGCACTACACTAAACTTCCCAAGCTACTCAAGTTCATCTTAAAAGGGCTTGTTTCATTCTCACGGGGAACCGACATTATCTATCGACTTTCTCTTAGAGATTGTTGATATTGAAGAAGGAGACCCTCTCCCTAGTCTCCGGCATAGGAAACCAAATGTGCACTATTGAGTCTAGAGCCAAGAGACCATCCACAATATCTCATTAGGACACAAAATTAATGAAGACTTGTTGTTTCACACAATGTGGAAAGTAAGTATATATTGAGAGTCCTACGCATTATCCTTGTGGTATTGCTAGAACATCCGAGTGATATGTAACAATATTCATGATGAAGATGGAAAGCCTTCTAGAGCCAACATCAAACAAGCTCTTGGTAGGTGGCATGTGAGATCTTTCATAAGATCAAGCTTGTGACAACTGGATAGAAACAATGGGGCGATTCACTCGTGAATCAACCTTGGTCCAGGAAATGAATTGACGAATACTTTTGGAAAAACCGTTCGATGTGCAAATCGTCTTTTCTCTAGCGCATCGAATGTGTATTCATATTTCAAACTCAAAAAGTATCTCTGATTGAAAAAATACTTTTGGAAAAACCATTCGATGTGCAAAACTCTTATTTTCTCTAGCACATCGAATGTGTACACTTTTCATATACAAAAGGTATTTTTGATTGAAAATTGATCTTTCTCATAAAACCTTCGTCGTATTGATAAACTCTTTCTTCTAAGCAATACGCGATTGTTTTCAAATCATTTTCATCAATCGGTGAATCTCAATTCGCTGGTTCACTCACTCTGTGTTGTCTTCTTTGAGACGTTCCGGTTTGAGAACGGCTAGAGCAGCTGCGAAACCCTGTCAAGGAGATTCTTAGGAATCCTACCTGATCACAGGCAGTACTTGTACTGATCAATGGGGAACCGTGGGCCGTGTACCTCAATTCAACGAAAGTGATCAAAGACACTTTTGTGTGTTTTATTGCTAACTGTTGTTTACATGTACAGTTGGACGGTTGCAGCTGATCAGAATTGAGGAGTCAATCCAAAGCCGCATGCTCACAGCATCCACACTTAATTGAAGAAATCATGACTTGTGCTAATCTACATAACATGGCTCAGATATTTTTATACTATGCTTCTGCTACGCTACTGCAAATATCTTGAACCAGTAAAGCTTCCGCTACTCTGATGGAAAGATGTCATGATTCAAAAGTGTGAGCATGTCGGTCCAAAAGTCACAACTTCACATGATGGCAACACAAAAGGAGTGATTCAGAGATTTGCTGTGGCTGATGATCTCAAAGAAAGCTCGAAGATCATCAAAGATGTGGATCAGTTAAAGGCCTCCACTTAAAGTACAAAGTAATCGGACTTTGAAGAATTGCTACTAAAGCAAAAAGATTGCGGAAGTGAAGAATTAAAGTCTACGAGCTCAGAACAAAAGATAAAGATAGAATGCTAGGATGCAAAATGTATTTCATGTGGTGACCTCCCTTAGGGGGAGATTGTTAGAAATTGGAAATTCCATGTTAAAGTGTCGGTCACCCCAATTATGGTCTAGCATATGTTATCTCGTAAACATGTCGTTATTTACGTTATTTAGTAGCTTATTAGTTAGTTTGTAGTGTAGTATAGTTTAGTGTAACACCGTGGAGGAAGGTCGGGTCTTTACCCACTGTATGCCTGATCCACAGTCCGATAGGAGGATGTATGCTTTGTAACTATAAATACCCCTTCCATCCATGGAAGGGTGTGGCTTCTTTGAATCTAACCTTTCATTTGTTAAGCAACTCTCTTTCAAGGAACCTCCTCTCAACTCTCTTCATCTATCTAAAATGGCTTTCTTGTTTAATCATAATCCTAGACCACCCGAATCATCAAATAACATAAATATTCACGATCCTACATTACCACTATTCCTCTTTCATCCCTCTTATTTCTGACCACCCATTTTATCCCAATTGCCCTCTTACCATTAGGAAGATCAACCAATGTCCAAACCTCTTGAAGTTTGAACTGTAGAAGCTCCTCTTGCATTGATTCTACCCATCCTTCTTCTGATAAAGCTTCTTCCACTCTCTTGGGCTCCTTTTGAGACAGAAAACAACCAAACAGGCAATTTTGCAGTTCTTTATGACTATTTCTTTTGTGAAGTGATCTTGCAAAGAAACCTTGCTCTGGAAAGGTTTTAGTGTTCTTAACCTTGCTTCTTGTTTGAACTAGGGTATTCAAATTTCCAAGTATTTGTTCCTTGGGATGAATCTTATGTATCCTTGTGGTAGTGATTGGACTTTCATGAATGACAGTATCTAAATTAGTAAAATCAGCGATGAAGAAATCATCCATGTCTTCATCATCAGTAGGAGTATCAATATCTACCAAAGCAGGCATATCAGGATCATGTGGATACTCTTCTTCACCAAATAATGGCTTTACAGTTGGTCCAAAGAAAGTACTATCACCAGTACTTGCAGCTGGGGTTTCACTTGTAATGGCAGTGGTAGAAGTTGGCTTAGCAATGCTTTCATTATACCTAGCCGTGCTTTCATTTGGCTTAGCAGTGCTTTCAGAATGTCTTTTCTTTCTTTCAATTTCTTCTACCGACACTGAGTTATCTTTCAACAACTCATCCGTATCATGATGATGATCAACTTTGCTTCCAGTATTCAATGCATCATCATCAGTGGGACCTTGCTTATCAATGATGGGTGAGACAGAACCAGCTTTCCACTTTTCAACCAAATAGAACTCCTTTGGAGAATCAGCTTCCTTAGAATCTGTTTCTGCATCAGAATCCTTTTGTGTACCTGCATTAACATTAGTGGAAGTTCCTGCAATGATAGGCTCATAATTCATAGATTTGGTTAGCATATCAATGTTAAACAGCCAGTCTGGTCCTTTAGTCTCAACACTAGGAGTCTCTTCACTAAATTGAACATGTAAGTGCTCTTCAACAATCCTAGTCCTCCTATTGTATACTCTAAAGGCTTTACTATTAGAAGAATAGCCTAAAAAGTATCCATCATCAGCTTTTTCTTGAAACTTGCCTAGGTAGTCTATGGTATTCAAGATAGTAACAGGACACCCAAAAGGTTTTAGGAATGCAATCATAGGCTTCCTATTATGTAACAGCTCATAGGGGGTCTTGTTATGAGGCTTCACTACCTTACTTCTATTATGCACATAACATGCAGTGCCTACAGCATCAGCCCAAAAGGTAGTTGGTAACTTAGATTCTGACAACATTGTCCTAGCACCTCAATTAGTTTCCTATTTTTCCTTTCAGCTACACCATTCTGTTGTGGTGTTCTAGCAACACTAAACTGTCTTTCTACACCCTTAGCTACACAGAACTGATTCATCACATCATTCTTAAACTCAGTTCCATTATCACATCTGATTACCTTGACTTTATGGTTTTCTAGATTTTCTATCTTAGTAATGAAACTCTTGAGGATCTTACTAGTCTTACTCTTAGCAGCTAAAAAGTATACCCAAGAAAATCTACTATAATCATTAGTGATAACTAGGCAGTACTGCTTATGGTTCAAACTTTTGACAAAGGTAGGTCCAAATAAGTCCATATGAAGCATAAACAGTGGTTGTGTTATGGTGTTAACAGTTTTGGACTTACAAGAAGCTCTATGTTGTTTTCCTTTCTGACAAGCCACACAAAGTTCCTTACACTCAAAAATCTTAGAAGGTAACCCTCTCACTAAGTTTCCTTTTACCAGTTTATTGATTGTTTTAAAATTAAGGTGACCTAGCCTTCTATGCCACAACTTAGACTCGTCTATTGATGCTTTAGCAAACAAACAGGTTAAGGACCTATTAGGAATTACATTTTTAAGATCAAAACAATATATGTTTTCCTTCCTAGGTACCCTAAGTTGTATATACTTTTCATCAGGCATCATAAAATCAGGTGACAACACCACACACTCAGTTTCCCCAAAAAGTATCCAGTTTTTCTTATCACACATTTGAGAAACACTGAATAAATTGTACTTTAGTCCCTGTACCAGATAGACCTTTTCAAAGTCTAATTTTCCTGTTCTGATTGTGCCTCTGCCAAGTATCTTTCCTCCATTTGGATCATTGCCAAATGCCACATCTCCTCCATCAAAAGCTTCAAAATCCTCCAGGTTGCTCCCATCCCAAGTCATGTGCCCAGAGCAACCACTATCAAAAATTCCTTTGTCTTTTAGCTCATCTTGTAGATTGCCCTGCACATGAATTTAAACAAATTAGTTCCTTTTGTGGACCCAAGCCAATACTGACTTGGGTCTGCCCTGTGCATCAACATAATCAAATTTCTTTAGGTCCATTGATGCACAGTTGACATGATGTAAAACCTTGTTCTTAGGCTTCCATTACTAACTAGCTGAGGCCTTAACAGCATAAAAATGGTTTCCAACCACTGTGTCAGTTATCACCTTTGGAATTTTTAAAACTTCTTTTGAATCAGTGGTGATATTCTGCTTAGCATTGGATAGGTTTTGCTTAGCAGTGGATACATTTTGCTTGGCAGTGGTTGGAACCCATTTGGGTGCAGCAGTGATTATTGATTTTGTTTTACCATTCCTCATTAACATTGCTCTAGGAATCATGTTTTTGTTAGGATGAGGGTTTGTTTTCTTTGAAATGTTTTGATGATTTACCCTCCTCCAATGATTCCAAATTTGTGGTTGGTTTTTATAACAGTTTCTCTGTAAGTGCTCAAAACTACCACATTTAAAACAAGCCTTCTTGACACATTGAAACTCATCACCTAACCTGTTAGAAATTAGGCCATTAAAGTTTCTCTGATTTCCCCTAGGTATGTATCTTTTCATCTGTTCCCTAGGTATCTCCTTATAATCTACCACTTTCCTAGAGATAGGTGCTCCAAATCTCGGAATAAGGTTGGCTTGCTTAGAATCAACTTTCTTAACATTTTCTATCTTCTCAGGCTGTGTTGATTCAGATCTAACTTCCTCATAATCTGATTCCCAATCTTCAATAGTGGGAGCATCAGATGTCATAACAGAACCTATCTTAGTTGTTTCAGTCTTACTTATCTCTTCTACAGGTTTGTTAAAACTGGATTCACTACTAAATGACAGTTCTTTTGTAGGTGGTGCATGTTTCATAAGAGGTGGTGGTGGCATATCATTGTAACCAAGACCAGTACCCTCCATGAACAATTTTTGACCTATTGGCTTATTTGCTAGATCAGAGGCATACTGTGTTTTAGCAACCCTAACAACATGTTTATCTTTTTCTACTAGGGCTTCTTGTTTTACACTCTCTGCCTCTTCTAGTTTCTGTTTAAGCATCTTAATCTCTTTGTCCTTAAGATCAATTTCACCACTTAGTATATTAATCTTATCAACATACTCAAACTCACATTTAATACAGAAATTTAGCTTTTCTTCCACACTTTCTAGACCAACTCTATAACCTAAGTTATCAAGTGAAAGTCTATCTACTTCTTTTCTCAAACTTTCAATAATAGCCTTTTGTGATTCTAAGTTATCTTGACATGATTTAAAAGAACAAGTAGAATTTTTAGAATCATTAGATACCTCAGAATCTGAACCAGAAGATGAAGCATAGGCCATAAGAGCAAAGTTATGCTCTTTAGAAGCTTCACTAGCAAGAAAAGCTGCATTGGGGCCTTTTTCAATCAGATCACTCTAGTCATAATCACCAATACCATCTTGAGCAACCAATGCTGAAGAAGAAGCAGGCTCTTCAGTGGTCTTCTTGATGCCTTCAATCCTCTTGGGAGCTCTACATTCTCTAGCAAAGTGACCCTTGTTCTTGCAGTTAAAGCATTCCATCTTGCTTTTGTCAAATCCAGCTCTCCTTTGACCATCATACTTAACCTGTCTTCCAGTCCTCCATAAGAACTTCCTTGCTTGGAGAGTCAACATTGCCATTTGCCATTGTAAATTTATCTCTTCAAGATCATCAGGATCAATTTGATCTAAATCTTGATTCAAAACAGTAACACTGGTAGTTAAATCAGCCAGAAAAGCACAAATTGCACCATCACTGACATTATCACTAACAATGGTATTGTTAGCAATGGCAGTGGTTATACCATAAGCAACAGTGGATGCATCTTGAGGACTCTTGTGGTTTGTTGAAACAAAAGCAATGTTTTGATTAGTAGAAGATGCACCAGCAATGTTGTTCTCAGACTCATAAACCTTCAAATTGTTGTAGAGATTGTCCAGAGTCATCTTATCAAAGTCATCCTTATTTCTCCACACAACTGTATGCACAGCCCAGTCAGGTGATAAACTTCTGATGAACTTCAAATTGATATTTTCTTGAGCAACTTTGTATTCCACTAACTTCAGTTGGCTGATAAGTTTTTGAAGTCTGTTATAAGTGCCATCAAGTTTTTCTCCACTGAGAGCAGTGAAGTTTTCAAGCTGATGCTTGAGCATATTCTTCCTTGATTTCTTTGTAGCTTCATTACCAGCAAACCTTGTTTCAATAGCATCCATTAACTCTTTAGCAGACTCATATTGCTCAAAGTCCAAAGCATACTCATTAGGTATTCCCATGGAGAGAATACTATGGGCTTTAATCTACAGCTTCCTTTTAGCCTTGTCAACCTCACTAACAATGGCTATCTCTTTACCATCATCACCCTTCTTAGGAAGAGTATCACCTTTTTCAACAACATCCCAGATGGCATAATCAATCATACGAATGTATTGCCTCATTCGCATTCTCCAAATTTGGTACTCACCCTGCTTGAGCATGGGCACCTTTGATGCAGTAACCATGTGAGTTTCGTCAGACATCTTAACTTACTTGAATAGAACTTAACTAAACTTCTTCTTGATTTTAGTTTCTAGATCACAAGCTCTGATACCACTTGTTGATCCCAGTTGAGCAAACGATCCTTTATAGAAACTGACTTAACAAAGACTTATTAAGTATCACGCGGAATTTAATACTTAATCTTAAGAAGAAGAACAATAAACATTCAACACCTCAATATTATTATTAATACGAATACTCTAACCAGTATTAGGGTTTTACAACCTTGAAGTGTATCGACCTTAGATATAAAACATACGTATATCTAATCTAACCTAGGACCTCCTTTTATAGGCTAAGGAGTCCTTTACATAATACAATACGTAACCTACAAGATAAATATCTTTTCCATATTTATCTATACAAAATATTAAACCGACTATACAAGACTAGCAGTGATTATAATACAATGTCCGTGGTTACACAATACTACTAGCCGCGGTTTATCTTCAGCCGTGGATTCATTCTTCTGTCCATCGTTTCAATAACTCTGTCCGAGGTTCCAACACTTAGAATAATTCATGATCCAAGGAACCTAAAACCCAACACAAGCACAACACACAAATATAAAACCCACTTAAAAAAAAAGGTTCAGGAATGGCGCCAGCCATTGTACTGGCGACATCACCTTTGGCATACGAATGGCGGGTTGCAAGGTTCAGGAATGGCGCTGCCATCCATCCTTGTTGTTGCGTTTGACGAGTTAAAAACCCCTCACCGTGTGCTCTAAAGATATATATATATATATATATATATATATATATATATATATATATATATATATATATATATATATATATATATATATATATATATATATATATATATATATATATATATATATATATATATATATATACTAGACGAGTACCCGCGCTAGCGGCAGGTTTCTAGCGTCAGATAATTAATGATTTGTGATACTATGGTGAGTGTTTTGTGTAGCGTTTAAAATAGAACGTGAACCGATTAAAATGCAATTGCAAACGGTTGTATTATTCGATAACTAAAGTCTAGACAAAATTGTTAACATCTATCAAACAACATATAAAAACATTTAATGAAAATGAAAGTAACATTACATCAGTTATGAGATAAAAACTAACAACACACGTTCCTTGTCGCGTAAAACTAACAAGGATGGGATTAATGGTGCCGTTGTTAAGAAGAACGCAAATACCAAAATTAGCATGAATGTGATTAACCAAAAAAAAAATGGCTAATTTTGGCTATTTTATAAAAGATTTTGGCACGTTTAGCCCCATTTTTCTTTTTAAAATGGGCGTATTTAGCCTATTGAAAAGTTAAATGTGCACTAACGGGCACATATTTTCTCTTAATTGTAAAACATTATAATCGTTTTTGAAAAAAAAAACTTGTATATATAATATATTTATATAGTGACAGATCGTTTTGTGTTAAAAAAAGTTATAGGTTCTAAACAAAAAATAATAAAAGTTTGAAGATTTGGGGATTAAACATAATGTTTTGAAACCCGGTACGACCCGGGTGGTTCAACCTGTTGAATCGTTCCCGTCGAAAAACGAGTCGATTTAAACCGAGTCAACCCGACAGATTGGGTCAAAATGGGTCAAATTAAACAGGGTCAACCCACCGGTTTTGAAGCGTCCAGGGTCAACCCGGTTTTCGATATGTATTAATAGTTTCAAATTTTCACTTTTTAATTTTTGGTTTTTCCTTTATATATAGTGTAACCGGGTACCCGCGCGTTGGTGCAATTAACCGGAGAAATAGATCTCGATGAGACTGATTCACCGTTTGTATCGGTTTCAACGGGTCCTCTCTAGTTCGTTTTTGGATGGTTGTTATTGGTTAGCCGAACTGGTGGCGACACCAGTTTCCGATTGAACCCGTTGGTCCGATCCGATTTTCAAAACTATATGTACCATCAACTTGTTAGCTTGTATGAAGCTTTGTGTGTTTTATTAATTTGTATAATGTATATAAAAACATGTAATTTTTATTTTAGGGTGTTTTAAAAATAATATTAATTAGTATGTTTAATTATTTTATATTTAGAATTATGTTGTAGCTTATTTAAATTGTACATTGTGAAAATTTTATTGTACTTTTTAGTAAGATAATTTTAGTGATAAAAAAAGTTTATGGGTTATAAACGAATAATAGTAAAAGTTTGAGAAATTGGGGATTAACATAATATTTTGAAACCCGGTTCGACCCCGGAGGTTCAACCGTTCTGGTTAAAAAACGAGTCAATATAAACCGGGTCAACCCGACGGGTTGGGTCGAAAAACCGGGTCAAATTAAACCGGGTCCTGGGTCAACTCGGTTTTCGATGTGTATTAATAGTTTACTTTTGAAACATATGTATGTATTAATAGTTGAAATTACTCATAATTAATTATTTCAACATTTCCTTTTTAATTTTTTTCACATTTCACTTTCTTGACTTTTCACTTTTCACTTTGACCATTTTTCTATTATAGATAGTATAGATATATAATATAACCGAATTGTATAAAACCTTAAGTTATAGATGCGTATATCCTAGTTTAATTCATACCGTAGGTTTAAGATTCGTATTCTGAAACTTTTTAATGATAACGTAGTTCAACTTAAGTTAAATTCGTATTCAAAGGTTCAAATGTCGTTTCATAAATTTCAGGTTGTTATATGAATAGTGAAAATTGGGCCTTTTATAGTTGGGCTTTCCTTGTGAGTGATGTGTGATGATCACGACGTTTTAAGGCGGGAAAGTCTTACGTTTCCTCTTTTCGATGTCCTTCCAAACTGTCATGAATTCCTAGACTTTGTCCTTTGCCTTTTTTTAGCTAGGTGGAGCTCTGAAGTCATTTCGGCTATCTGATTTATTTCCTGGATTATTTAAAATGTTTTAGCCGAATGACCTTGGCCATTCGATTTGGGTTGTTTGATTGATAGTGCTAATGCATAATTCGGCTGGGGCCATTCGGCCACATATTCGGTTCTATATACTATTGGTTTTCGGTTTCGGTTTGGTTCTGATAGAGCCAAAAACCGAGAAAAACACACCTAAACCATATAAACCGAACCGAGCCACTTCGGTTCGGTTCGGTTCATGGTTCATGTTTTACAGAAAATCGGTTTCGGTTTGGTTAGGTTCGGTTCCGGACCGATGCTCATATTCCATGCAAGTACTGCTAGCTAGCAGTATATATATATATGCAACTTTTAAGTCTTTACTTGTCTACAACTAACAAGTCCTTATTCTCTCTTTGGATCTTGATTATCTGCTAGCTAGGTATAATTCCATAAAAAAACCTTTTTTTTTTTTTTTTTTAACGATTGGTTTTGTGATGTGTTTTTAAATAATGTTCTCAAAATTGTTGTGCAGATCGACCGCGCGCCATGGCTCAGTTTCTTGTACCGGCATTTACTAGAGGAAATGTAACATTTTATGGGGTATTTAAGGTTGTTGATGCAGCTCAGGGAAAAGTCTTTTATTTAACTCAGAACATGGATCCTGGTGTCTCTGTTTTTGATGGAGATCTAACAGATTCTCGTTATATGGTATAAGTGTAACTTTTCTGTTTTTTTAGTAGTACATAACATACGTTTATGGATGGTTATTTAGTAGTAGTATTTTTAAATATGTTGTTAATTATTTCAATTCTTCTTGTTGCTAGAATGATGGTACGTGGATTCACTATCGAATTATGAATCCCTTTCGTTCAAGGTTTGCTGCTGCTATTCAGGCGGGAATTAAACACATATGGGTGGTAAATTAGTGACATTACGACTGTTGTCTTTGCTAATTTATTTATTAGCGTATTTTTATTTGTTTGTTTGTTTTTTGGCTTTTAGGAACCTGGCTCTAGGGTACTTTACATAGGAGATGATGCATCTATGGTCACAATTTCGTATATCTCTGATATTGTTGGCTCGGTAAGTAGTTAATAATACTACTAATTAATAATTACCATCCATATCCATAATTAATTAAATGGGTAATAAACTAGAGTATATTTCTAACTATTTAATTTAATTTTGGTTAGGCTGGAATGGTATATGTCAAGGTTGTCAAGATCGGGATCCTACCCAAGATCGTTTTCGTCTTTGCAAGATCGTGATTGTAAGATCGGATCGGGATCTTAAGATCCTACTCTAATGTTATTTCTTAATAGTTTATGTAATTTTATACAAATCTACAAATTCTAATACATTATAACCACAAAATACTATGTATGTTTCATATAAATGTTGTCCTAAATTATGATTATAAAATGTTTAAAAAGATGAACATGTTGTTTTTTTAATTCTACAAACAAACAACCCATAAATTTGTAGTTTTTTAGTTTGTAATCCGAGAAAAGTAAGATCGGATCGGATTAGATCGTAAGATCGTATGGTCAAGATTGGGATCCTATAAGATCTTAAGCTTGCAAAGATCCTATGTAGGATCTGGATCGTTTTTGCTTTGCAGTATCGTAAAATCGTAAGATCCTAAGATCAGGATCGGGATCCTGACAACTATGGTATATGTGGTTGGCAATAATAGGCAAATTGAAACCAACAGTCTTTTGGGCCAGTTGGGCGCTAAAAGATCAAACGTCACTTGTATTGCTGGGGTTGCAAGGTCTCCAGTCGACTACAGGGAGACCATTGGAAACAGAGTTAATGTTATATTTTATGAAGATGATACGGATAACGAGGTTTACTTATTATTTCCGTTTTGTTTCTTCACGTATAGTACATTATATCACCAATATGAAAATCTAGTAGAGTATTTAAAAACGATCACTTCAAATATTTTCTCATCTTTCGAATATATAACCCAAACTAGTAGTTGTTTTTGACCTTTTTTTGAATTACCCCATCTCTCACATGCTTCTCAAATATGATAATTGCTTTATTCTTTGCTTTATTTTCTAGATAACAAATCTGGCCCTCAATGCACAAACATTCTTAGCAAATGGAGGCTTTTTCTGTACCTTCATCAAGGTATGTAAATCCTTTGATTTATTTTTTATTTTTTTTTATCTTTATTTATGTTTTGTTGTCTTCATTTAGAGTTTTACATGGAAAATCCACAGGCTGACGTCATGGTCACGGTTCCGCCTACTCCTCATGTGTTTATTTTTATGGCAAGGGAGCAGAAGCTAAAGGAAAATCAATTCAATATTGTGCACAGTATTACTCTTAGCCCTGTTGATGAAAAATGCAAATGTTTTGTTGGATACTATGGTCTTTAGATGCATTATTTGCCTATCACTCTTACTCTTATTAGGAAGATTTATGCAAAACTTGAACTTGAACTCGTCTTGTAATAATTGACATCTCCTTTTCTAAGTATTGCTATCGCCGGGCAATATTATGGTATCAATAATTGTTGCAACTCTAGCTAGTTATACCATTCTCCAAAAGGTTTACATGGGCAAAGAAACCCCAACTATGTACACCTTTTGATACGCTTGACTAGTTAATTTGTCGACATTGAGAGTTCATAAGATAAGAACATAATCATACCTACTGTACATATGTTTGTTCACGGTTCCTATTATATCACTAATAGAAATAAGTATCTAGCTAATTTAAACTTACTACATATGTTTATGTTAAAATATAGTAATTTATCACTTTATTCAACTTAAGGTGTTTATTTTGTTTTGTTCATCGGTTTATTTTGGTTCATCAATCATAGTTTCAGTTTTGGTTCAATAGTTCGGTTTGGTTTGGTTCATCAATCATAGTTTCAGTTTTTGGTTTGGTTCATCAGTTTTGGTTTTATGCTTTTTTTAAACAGTTTGGTTTGGTTCATCAGTTTTGGTTTGGTTCATCAATCATAGTTTCAGTTTTTGGTTTGGTTCATCAGTTTTTGGTTTGGTTCATCAGTTTTTAGTTTGGTTCATCAGTTTTGGTTTTATGCTTTTTTTAAACAGTTTGGTTTTGTTCATCAGTTTTGGTTTGGTTCATCAGTTCATCAGTTTGGTTTATCAGTTTTAATAGTTAAAAACATTAACTATTAAAAAACATCACTTTTTGAATCTTATATTAATAAAATGATTAATGATGCGTTGTGGGACAAGAATTAGTGCATTTAGCTCAACTTTAACACAAAATCTAAACTAGACATTTCATCAAACACCTTGTATGCAACAAATATGAGTAAAACACCATCTTTAACGTGTGATATCTTACCCATATGACATCGAATTTGAGTGATTTAAATTTCTGGGTAAAGAGTGAACAAAAGTCTATAACTTTCATGTTTTAAGTTTTTCACGATTCGACATTTATGAAGGTAAAAAATAGGGCCGAAAATGCCAAAAAAATAAAGAAAATCAAGAACTATTTGATATGTAAAAAAAAGTTCGAAATATATATCAAGATTTATATCAAATTAAAGAGAACCGAATTTTAAAAATTATGGTGAAATCGGTTTTTGTAAAAGTTTGTCGTTTGAAAGTTATTTGCGTTTGAAATTTGGGGTGAAATATTAAAAAACGGCTTAAAATGACAAAAATACCCTCTAACCGAATTTTCCTTACTTTGTAAATGATCGCATCTCTAATGCCTTAACCTGTATCAAAATTCAAATTGTCGTCTTTAAATTTAAAAAAAAAAAAAAAAAAAAAAAAAAAAAAAAAAATCTTCACACTTGTCTCTACTATTTAGGCCTGGGGGTGTTTACGTAAGATTTTTTTTTTTTTTTAAAGGCAAACAACAAAAAGAATACAAACATTCGAATACACAACAAAGAAACATAAGGCAAACAAACTAACAAATGCCTAACCCAAACATCAACCAGACCAATGCTACAAAAATATCTCAAATGGCTTAGCAATCCAACAGCTCTAGTTGGGGACGAACGAGTTGAGGCGGGCCGAGATCCAATCTTTTGAAATCCGTTGTATAAAGGGGAAGATATCTTCATTTCTATATATAGCACACGAAATCGAACTCTCAATCTTAGCAATCAATGAAGTCAATGATGTGTGAACCAAACCAAAAGACTTCAAATTTGTTTTATCACAAAAATTTGACCTAGTTGACTCTTGGTGTATATATATATATATATATATATACGTATATATATATATACGTATATATATATATATATATATATATATATATTACACGAAATCTTATTAATACTCTCAATCTCATACCACTAGACTACCCGATTGAAGTAAATCCACATTTAAAATATGAAATATTATAAAGATGACACACGGATTCAACGTGAAATTAGGAGTTACACAATCACTTAAGGGTGACCTAGTGGTAAAAAGGCTTGTGATTGTAACTCTAAAATGTGTGAGGTCTCAAGTTCATTTCATGTGTCGCTATCACTCTAAAATGTGTAAGAACTCAAGTTCAATTCTTGCTAGGTGCATACAACTGTCAGAAAAGTGACTTAAACTTTAAGGGTTGTTTGATAAATTTAGTAATTTGTATGACTTGTCTTACAAGTTTGTTTTGAATTAGGAAACTAATCTATCACGGTTAATTTGCCTATAAATATAAAATTATTAGCATTAGAATTTTTTGTACCTTTTGAATTTGTGTTTGGTATCTTTTGAGTTAGAATTTTGGTTTTGGTACCTTTGAATTTGTTTTTGAATTTGATCTGGTAATTTGAATAAAGTTTCCGTTTCGTTTGTCGAATTTGTTATTTATTTGGTCTTTGAATTACTACAGGTAGTATCATAGCTAAGTTCGATTAGCCATGAAGAAAAAGAAAAAGAAAAAAAAATGCATTGATTAGGCTTCGTTTGGACTGAGGTTCTATTGTTTTTTGTATGAAGAACCATTGGTGAAAAATATATAGGGTTTTGTATTCGTACTTTCGATTTGAAGATTTTTGGATTTGATATTGGGATTGCTTCGTCAGTTTGGTTCATGGTGTTCATTATTCGAATTATGGTAAAAGGGTTTTTTGATAATTTTGTTTCGTTGTTATCATTGGAAGATTTGTTATTACGCTTGTACTCTAATTTGAGGTTTCCTACTTGAATTGGGCTGTCAAGTATTTGTTTGAGTTTGGATTAGGTGTTTGTTAATACAACGTTTGAGAACAGTTCGAATACAATGGACTTTTCTATTTGAATTTGATTTGGTTTGGTATCTGAATTTGAATTTGGAATTTGGACCGTAATTCTTATCATATAAGTGGGTCATTAGAATTATTATCCGTCACGTATTTGGGGCGTTTGAATTATTATAGCTCGTTTGTCAAGTTATTTATTAGCTTGATTTTGTTCGTTACTTTGATAATAAGTTTTAATTTGGACCGTAATTCTTATTACATAAGTGGGTTATTAGAATTTGAATTTGATATTTGGATTTTGAAGATCGATTTGGTGTTTGAAGACTTAATAATTATTAGGCCGTTTTGTTCGATCGTTTGAAATTTGTTAGTTTGAAAATTTGGATCTTCGTTGGTCGGGCTTTTAAAGTTGATTACCCGATTTTGATTGTCTTTGTTGAAGATCATTTGGGCCAATTTGGTTTTGTTTGGTTGACTGTTTTGAAATTGTCGGTTAAAATTTGATTTACGTTTTGAAGTTATCGGCATTTGCTTTGGATTAATTTTGTTTCGGATTGTTTTTGGAATTGATTGTTTGATTTGAATTTGGCTAGTATCGCTAGCGTTTGGAATTTTGATTTTGATTTGAAGCAGGTGGAGGAGTTTAAGTCACGGTAGAGATTGTTAGAAATGTGAATTAAACTTTAAGCGTTGTTTGATTAATTTGGTAATTTGTATGACTTGTCCTACAAGTTTGTTTTGAATTAAGAAACTAAACTATGGCGATTAGTTTGCTTATAAATAAGGATTATTAGTATTATATTTTTTTGTACATTTTGAATTTGTGTTTGGTACCTTTTGAGTTAGAATTTGGTCCCTTTTGAATTAAAATTTGATTTTGGTACATTTGAATTTGTTTTTTTAATTTAGTTTGGTAATTTGAATTACTACAACAACTTTACATGGTTTGAGTCTGTATGGCGTTGGGTTCAAACCCCATAAATTAATCAGCCAAAAAGTCAGAAATCATGGTTACCAAAAGAAAAAAAAAAATAGTTACACATTCTCTCTTATTACTAAGATAAACACATTTATATCTTTTATAGTTAGGAAATATTACACAAACTCTCTAAATAACTCACAAACACACTAGGAGACTTTGCTATGTTTGAAATGAGATGGGATGTCGACTGAGGCAAACTTTATTTCCTTTTATAGGCCTCAAATGAGTCATATGAACCAAGAGCTATAGCTTTTCATTTTATCCAAGAGCCACGCATATCAAAATAGTGATTTGCCCTTTCATGACTAACAGAGACCGGTTAATCGATGGATGTTGCACCTGTAGATATAAAGTCAACTCGAGAGTGACCAAACAACTAAAAAGTAGGAGGTCGTTCCCACATATATATGGGTTGGGGACAAGGGGGTGTTAACGTCACGACACTTCGCTCCTATAAATGTAACCCTAATTGACTCGATAGAGTCCTCACAAGTGACCAACCAAAACGGAAGCAAGTGGTCACGGTCAAAATGCATTCTAATAGTGACCGGCTCACCATAGTGAGAGTGCAGAAAATGTGGGCCCAATTCCAAAAGCAAGTGTTTTTTATTTGTTTTGTGAGGTGAGAAGAAGGGTGACTAAAATGGATGAAAGGTGAGAGTAAGTGAGGGAAGTGTGAGGAGGGAGAAAGCTAATGTGGCGGTGCCCCGCTCACCACCACCACCTTTAGCTTTGTGCATGTGTTTTTATTTCCGAATGATTTTACTCTAGACAAATTACGAAAACAATCCATATCCCAAGTGATATTACGAAACTGAACTCTTTTTGTATACTTTACGAAACTGACCAAAATATGTCACAATCACCTTTTCCATTCTCTCACACGCCTATGCTTTCCATTCTCTCACATGCATAATCTCAAACACTCCTGTTCTCAAACACTCAGTTTCTTTTTCATAGAACAAGCTTGAGCATCTTCTTCATGTACGCAATTCGTTACAGGAACAAGCTTGAGCATCTTCTTCATGTATGCAATTCGTCCTACGCAATTTTCACCATTCCAGCATCTCCACCTTGAACATCTTCTTCTTCATGCCATGAACACCCTGCACCACCTCCCCACGCCCCCCATGCATCTTCCTCGCCCAAGCCCACCATTGCACGCCCAGGGCCACGCCCAGGCCATGCCCACGCCCAGGGCCATGCCCACGCCCAGGGCCACGCCCAGGCCATGCCCACGCCCAGGGCCATGCCCACTCCCAGGGCCACGCCCAGCAGTACCCACGCCCAGGGCCACGCCCGGAAATCGTATAATACACGTGTAGCGTTGGGATTTTATGTTTTAAGAGATCAATGGACAACATTCGAAAGTTCATTTTGGTAAATCCCCTGTGCGAGAACCTGTTTCGTAAACACCTATCGATTATAGTTCATTTTCGTAAAAAGCTCTTTTACTCTCTGTTGTCAATGTTATTGTCTAATCTAATACCAACAACATTAGTTGATACAGTCTCTTATTTCTTCCCAATGATCATTCATCAGTTCGTAGATATAAAGTTGGGTACGACTTTAATAGTACCAATGTTTAGAATCAAACCACAGGATCAAGAATTAGTCCAAAGGGTTCTTTCTTCAACTTGGCCACAAACCATCCTCAGTGAACCAAAACCAAGTCCAAGTATGACTAGAGCAAAAGTCAAGTTTCTTGTTCCGGTCACATATACTAAAAAGTGAACACAAATTCTTACTTCACATAGCCACCAACTTCAAAGAAAAACCATAGCTACCACAAAAACCGCAAATGAAGGCGACAACGGTTGAGCATGCGCACAAGCCAGAAACACTAGCTAAGGAATAAGGATGAAAAGCTCTTGGATTCTTTATCTTTCCCATTCAATTTTAATGCAAGTTAAAATTACTAACTTCGTCCTTGTGGTTTACACACAATATTTCGTCCGTTTTTCAAAATTATTACACTGGTCGTACTTGTGGTTGACAATTTTTTTTTTTTTTTTTTCCTTTTATGTTTCGTCCTTTTGGCTAACGGTTGTTAGTGTTATCTCTCTTGAGTCCCTCACATGAGGGTATTTTGGACATTTTTTACACCCTCATCTTCAACTCTATTTACTCATGAGTATTCATTTCTTTTCTTCCTTCTAAAAATTAAACTAACAACCTAAAATCAAGATCACAAGATTTTTGCAAACATTTTACACCAACAGTACCCTTAAAACCAAAATTTCAAAAGGATTAGATAAGTTGTCACCATAATATTAGTACACCATCTATCTCATTCACTCTTGCTCTTCCATCACAAAACCACCATCGCTAGAAAACCATCACCGGACTTCCAACCACCAGTCCACCACTCCAGTCACCACGTTACTGGTCACTAACCATCATTCCAATCACCAAGATGACCACCTCCACCTGCAACATACATTCCAGCACCACGCAACTCACCTAGAACCATTAAACTCAACCTATAATCGTCAAACAGATCTCTTGAAGCCTCGCCGATACTAGAACACCATTTATCTAAACCATTATTAGACATGCCTAATCAATTCAGTATTTGACACATGACATGTACATTTTCTCTCTCATTATCTTCACCATTATTTGACACATACTTATACCATTCTCAAAGTCATTGTGAAAAAAAGATATGACACTTTTTTTTCATACCAATACCATAACCACCGAGGTTTATCGAACATCAGAGTACGAAGCCATAAAAGTTACTTTGTACCCGTTGACATAGTTAGGCAGAATAACCAGCCAATTCAAAGCAAACATGTACCTGTGTTAGGTAATCATGTATGCATGCCTTCATTAACTCATGAAAACAGTTTAATCAACATATGTTTCAGAACTCTAAAAGCTAGAGGCCCTTAACAAGCTTACCTAGACAGACACTCCCCAAGTATTAGAGACACTATTACAGCAGTCAAATTTAGTTTTTGGATTAAACTTATACACTGCAATTCGAATTTTAGAACAGATATAGGCATTAAGCTCACCCAAGCACCCCTAAGTTGCATTGTTAGACTATGTCACACGAAATGCCATTTTACACTTGATTACCAAACAATCACATATCAGGTGAGATGCTAAAGCATTGTATCCATTATACATAAAATAAAACAAACAGATTCTTGATATCCATTCCAATGGGTTTACTGGTGTCATCCTTATTAGTAGCATCTAGTACCATTGTGAACATAACCTTAGTGCACCAAAATGTCAACAAAACCCGCAAGACTACCTTAGTCGATACCATGGTCTTTGAAAATCTTTTATGACTACTTCAATCTAAGGTAAATATCAACAGTTAACTCTTCTTACATAAGATAAATACCAAGAGTTAAATTTCCAAATTCGCCTCCCAACTTACAGAGCTTAATCTAGCTCTGGAATCGATTCACATGTGTTAAAGACTATCTTAAGTCTGAACTAGACACACTTCAACGATTAGATTTCAGGTTTGCCCTCAATGTCAAACAGTATATACCTGTGATCAAAACTGGAAGATACTCTGTGCATTCTAGTTACACGGATCGCATACCAAGTAGTCAAAAAAGAAGCTTACCAAATGATAAAAAAAAACAAACCCTTTCTACTTACAGGGATCGCACTTAGGAGAAACCATGAGGCATCAAACCGATGATAAGAAAACTGGTCAAAAGGACTTTACTGTATCTCATTTGCAATGAGAGTAAAATCAATATCTTCATACAGAAGAGGATCACCCAAGTGATAGTTGATTACACTTGTTTCTTACAAAAAAACTTGGGACTAATTGCTCATTCATAAGAGTTTTCTAGACTAGACTTAACTGTTAGGAATTTCTGAGTAGCAACATCAACAGACAAAATCCATATTCCTGCGCAGGTCTTCATAAGTAAGATAGCCTCCCGCCATCAACTCCAGCTTCCTAGCATCAGAAAGGGGCGGTAGTGGTTTTGCTAACTTAAGTATACTAAACAGAAAAATTCAAAACTTAAGTATACTAAAATTTAGATTAGTGCTTTACATATAAAAGAAATGGGATACTTACTTCCAGGTAGAAACATGGCATCAGCATGTTTAGGGATAAAGCTGATGAAAATCACTGCGGAAAAAAAAAAGGGTTGCTTTTAATACCAATAGAAATACTAGAGCAAAATTAGAGACAACACAAAGTTTGAATACCTTTCTAAAAGAAATTATGATGAGGAGTGAGATGATCAATGCAATGATGACTATAAGAATACAGTCGAACAATCTTGACACAGAACTGCAAGCGAGTATAAATATCAATATTAAAAACAAGAGAAACAAAAGCCAATGTTTACAACACTAAATGTTGTTAAAACTTAGATTACATCATACAAAAAACCTCAGAAGTAATGAAAAGTAAAGATAAGATACAAGGGGAGGGATCACTTACAGCCGCACAGGAGGCTTTGATTGCAAGTTCATGTGCATGATGAGTCAACACAGAGACCCAATTGCAATAGTTGTCATAAGATCCATAACTAATAGCACGTGTATTATTGTATACACTTATCTTGTATTTTAAATTATTCTATAGTCAATATGTATAGCGTAGGAATAGGAGAACTAATCTCCAACTAATTTCCACTTTAGTCTCAACTCATTGTATATTTAAATCAAGGTATCTCAATCAATAGAAACACGAACAGTTCATTCATCTCTCTGTTAATTCATATGGTATCAGAGCATGGTATTTTGACACCGGAGCAACGATCCAGCATGGTATTTTGACACCGGAGCAACGGATCATGTGACTCCTGACATCACTAAACCCAACAGTGGAGCCCAATTTCGAACAGCCGAGTCCAATAATTTCAACTATTCCAGCTGCTAGTTCCGCTTCCTCGTCTCAAACTTCCACTCTTGTCACAAATCCGACTTCTATATTCCGGCCAGCAGCCAACAATCAACATCCTATGGTCACAAGGGCTCAAACAAATTCTCTGAAACCAAAATCCTTTAACACAACTCTTTCCTCCACTGTTGAACCTCGTCTGTTTTCTCAAGCGGTAAAGCACAAGTGTTGGCAAGATGCGATGAAGGCAGAATACGATGCCCTCATGAAAAATAATACTTGGTCACTTGTTACTTGTCCCACTAACACAAATATTGTTGGTTGTAAGTGGATTTACAGGATTAAAAAGCGTGCCGATGGATCTATTGACAGACATAAGGCGAGACTTGTGGCACAGGGATTCAGTCAAGAAGAAGGAGTGGACTACTTTGATACATTCAGTCCGGTAATTAAACCAACCACGATTCGACTCGTTTTATCTATTGCTCTATCCAATGGTTGGCGAATTCGACAACTAGATATCAACAATGCCTTTCTCAATGGCGATTTATCGGAGGAAGTGTATATGCGACAGCCAAAAGGGTTTGAAGACACTACGCGGCCAAATCTTGTTTGTCGACTCAACAAGGCCCTTTATGGGCTCAAACAGGCACCGAGGGCATGGTTCAACAAGCTCAAAACTTATCTTGTGTCAAATGGCTTTAAAGCATGTCAATCGGACACTTCCCTGTTTGTTCACATTACTCCTAACGTTACCATTTATGTTTTGGTGTATGTCGATGACTTGATTATTACCGGAACTGATGACAAATATCTTCACAAGTTTATTGCCAGCTTAAACAAGATGTTTTCTCTTAAAGACCTTGGTGACTTAAGCTTTTTTCTTGGTCTTCAAATCACTCGCTCCAAAACTGGTCTTACTTTGTCTCAACAAGCTTACATCAAGGATATTCTAAACCGCAGCAATATGTCTTTGGCTTCTCCAATGTCTACTCCTGCTGATCCATACTCCAAACTTCAAAAAGAGGGTGATCCTTTCTCGAACCCGACATTGTATCGACAGGTTGTAGGCTCGCTGCAATACGCCACTATTACGAGACCAGATATTTCCTATTCAGTGAATCGAGTGTGCCAATATATGCACTCTCCAACAAATCTTCATTGGCAAGCTGTCAAACGGATACTTCGATACCTAAAAGGTACCCTACATCACTGTCTCCACTTCAAACCAACAAAAGCCAAAGGATTACACGCATTCTCTGACTCGAGCTGGAACTCCGATATTGATGATAGCCGTTCTCAATACGGGTTCGCTATCTTTCATGGGGCAAATCTTATTAGCTGGACATCAAGAAAACAAAAAGTGGTTGCGCGTTCGAGTACCGAAGCTGAATATCGGTCCTTAGCTTATACCACGGCTGAACTCATGTGGCTTAAGCTCCTCATCAGTGATCTTTGTGCACCTCTCACTGTTTCACCACTCTTAATCTGTGACAATGTAGGTGCTATTTTCATGACGAAGAATCCTGTGATCAGCACAAGGTCTAAACATATAGCCTTGGATTTTCATTTTATTAGAGAACAAGTTGAATCTGGTCAATTGCAAATTTGTCATGTCTCCTCTGTTGATCAAATAGCCGACATCTTCACCAAACCATTGGCAAAAGATCGAGTGTGTTTCCTGCGTTCCAAGCTTCAAGTTCGACCCGATCTTGAGCTTGCCGGGGGGTAATAGCACGTGTATTATTGTATACACTTATCTTGTATTTTAAATTATTCTATAGTCAAGATGTATAGCGTAGGAATAGGAGAACTAATCTCCAACTAATTTCCACTTTAGTCTCAACTCATTGTATATTTAAATCAAGGTATCTCAATCAATAGAAACACGAACAGTTCATTCATCTCTCTGTTAATTCATAATAACGGGACAAATCCTTGTTATACTCTTCCTCAAACACACGACGATTAGCCCGCAACTAAAATCCAAATCCAAAAATATACATAAACAAACTTGCGCAAGAAAAACATAACTATAAGTGGCAAAATGTGTCTAGACGGGTCGTTTAGGACTGGGGCGTCACAAACAATTTTTATTCTGAGTAAAAACAAGTGGGTGAGCAAAACCGAACCGATTTTCGGTTTCGGATCGGTCCGGTTCAAGCCAAAACCGGAACCGAACCGAAATAACTTTTTGCCCCGCTAGACCCATACAAAAAAATGGACCCGGATTAAAATAAAGAAACAAGACAAAGAAAGAAAAATACATATGCTGCGGTAACAGCTCTGACAAAGGGATGATACTCATCTGTCCCAAAAACTTCAAGCGAAAAGGAACGATAATAGCAGTTTCCATCTCCTGTGACTCTGAGATGTTCATAACCATGAAAATAGAGCCTTAGGAAAAGATTGAAATAATCTGTAAAACCACCTAAATAGTCAGCAAAAACAGGTCTCCATATAGTTGCATCCCATACTGTTGAAAAAAACAAAAATAAATAAATATTATGCCTGGCATCAGAGAAAAAACAGGTAGTATTATTCAAATAAAGCAAAACACATACATTAAGTAGCATAGCATCAGAGAGAACTTGCTGCTGACCATCCATTATTTTTGAAAAGAAAGAGAGAAATGAATTCCCCAAGGTTTATAGAAAAGTACCTTTTTCTTTTCTCTAGGGTTTAAGAGTAAGGAGAGACTACTGACAATATCATTTTTTTGTTGGCAGGCCCATCAGCCCAGTGGGCTCAAAAGTCCAAAGCCTCTATAGCCCGTCTGTTAAGAAATTAATTGTACAATAAATTTTTAAGAAATTTTAAAAAATTAAATAAAAGCTATCTTCAATTTTTTTTTGAAAAAACAAGTAAAGATGATTCGCCAAAATTTGTGTTTTAGGGGTTTCTTTCCTTTGTGACAATGAAGTATATAAGTAAGGTTCGAGGCAATTAGTATGCACGTGCATACAATACTCAATCCCGCCAAATCAAAGTTTTTTTTCTTTTTTTAGATTTCAAATAAAGTGCATACCTTTCAAGATTCGCCGTTTGTTTTGGAGTCTTGGTATTGGTTTTCTTTTAATTATCATTGTAAAAACATGGGATGGGATGATTTGTTTTATGTGATTTTGGATTTTTTTCTTTTTGGAGAACGATCCTCTCAAGTTATTTTTATAACTTGAGTCAAGTTAAGGGGATGTCAGCAATTGGGTCAAATCCAATGACTCACACACATCCAACTTGACTCAAGTGGTAAAAACAACTTAAGAGAATCTTTTTTTTTTTTTTTTTTCGTCAGGAAGATAGATTGCTAATTGAGGTAAACAAAGTACTAGTGATGAGGTAGAAAGAGAGTTAAACACAACAATAATTAGAGTAAACTACACCGTTCGTCTTTGTGGTTTAAGTTGACTGAAAAGTTTCGTCCTTTGACCGAAAAAAATGCACCGTTCGTCCTTAAATGCGAAACGTTATCTACCGTTAGTCCTTCGCTTTAAAGAGACACACTAACGCTTGTTAAATGTCTACACAATGATATCCCCATAAGGGTATTTTGGTCTTTTATCATAAACTCCATCTTCTTCCTTTATTATCTCATCATCTTCATCTTCAAACCATCACCACCTATCATCTTCATATTCATCCACAACCACTACCAACATCACCACCTCTAACCACCTTCACGATCCTTAATCATCATATTCATAAAAAAACAATTCCAAAAAAACCAATCACTATATACATAAAACTCAAACCTATGAAAACAATTCCTCAATTTTCTTTAATTACCAACCCCACACAAATCCAAAACAATCATAAAAACATCATTAAACATAAATAAATAACCACATTACAAAACACCTGTAGGACCTTAAATCTATCAACCTTATCACAAACAAATACCACGTTATGCGTAGAACACGAACAACACAAGCACAAACATATGCGTAAATAAAGAAGGAAAGATTAAGATGATGGTGACTTGAATATATGAAACCATGTATGTGAGAAGAGAAAGATGAAAACAATAAGTTGTATATTCCAAAGAAAACACACACACACACACACTCAAGCACACCCTTCAAATGAGACTTTGAGGGGTTTATATAGTTGGAATACATGATGCCCTAAAAGGCTTTCTATGGGCGTCGTGGGCTTGGACATGGGTTGGATTGGATAAAAGGCAAGCTTAACATAACTAGTACCCATTTAGCTTGGTCCAATCCACGAGCCCGTTGACTATCCTATCACGATGTCTAACACACGATATAAAGTTCCTAAATGTGAATGACCATCACTTCTAATAAAAACTATTAAAGCTAACAATCTCCCCCTAAGGGGTGGTCATTCAAATGATGCTCCACTTGATTAGGTCTTTACTTTTCTCGAGCTTGAACTTTGTGTGTAGATATAGAGTAGTCTTGATTCTTTGTTCCTTCATGCTTTGTGATCTATTAAAGTGGTTGTCTGCCGTTGTCAACTTCGTTGGTTAGGTGTCTCCACGTCTTTCTCCATTTCTTTCTCCACCATGCTCACACTTCTATTTGTCTTTTGGTTATCAATGATGTAGTTCTCGAGTCTTTAAACTTTGTAGATTCTTTGACATTGACGAAGAATCATCTTTAACTTTGAGTAGCCTTTGATTTTGATGAGAACTTTCATGTGTTGTTGGTATGAGCATGTGTAGAATCTGCACGATCAATCCGCCCCGGAGCTTCCATAAGAAGAAAACATAAAAACAGGTTAGTAATAAGCGGATTCCGGCACTTACAAGTTTGAATTTCGAGGGTGTTAACAGCATAGTGTGAAAACACATCTCTAATTCTCACAAGGGCCGCTCCGAACTGAGTCCCACAAGTGAGATAACGCGATGTACCGAAATACACCTACAGTTCAAATGAGTCGCTGGGGTACACCGAAGCATCACCCCACGACTGTAGACCGTTTGAGACACACTAAGCGTAATCCACGGAGAATTACCGAAGTGGCCTGCTGTCAGGGCTGCTTGATGTTGACCCTGGCAGGAGTTTCCATTCAATCACTGAAGAATCACAGAAGTGAAACTTCTCATAAATGTTCTGGCAGATTGCTAAGATCTGCGTAGGACTCTAGAATATATCACTTGTGTCCTTATTGATGAGCAACAAGCGATGTCATGTCAAGTGTTCCTATGAGATCTTTTGATGAATCTCGTGGCTCTAGACTCAATTAGTGCATTTTGGTTTTCCTGAGCGGAGACTAGGAAGAGGGTCTCCTTCTTCAATACCAACGATCTCTAAGAGAAAGTCGATAGATTATGTAGGGTTCCCAGTGAGAATGAAACAAATCCCTTTTGAGAGGAATTGAGTGGCTAGAAGGTTTAGTGCAGTGCGCCACTGGGTCCATGACGTCTTTGTCTTCAATACCAGTGTCATCTAGTGACAACCAAGAGATGAATTGAACCTAGTTTCTGCCCTAAGGTTGAATATGGAGGGCTATTTCTTTTCACCCTTTTTCATTCCATTTATTTTTAATTCTTCAACCCCTTCTTTCTCCTTTCTCACATTACTCCTTTTTTTCGATCATTCCTAAGGACTTCTAATACTAACTATTTGTGATGTCCTTGGGTAGATCCCTCCGGCTCTGGCGGATCATAGGACGAATATACCTATCCTTAGTCACCTTATAACTTCATGACTGTCCCATGTTTCCATAAAACCTTTTCTTGAAAATCTCTCAGAGTGTTTATGATTGAAAACATGTTTGAGACACTCCGCGAGTTTTATATTTTTAGAAACACTCCCCCTTCACATGTGCTTATAAGTTTTGACAGAAATCTGCACATAGAGGGTAGAGTTCGCACTTTTTGAATTGATCGGCTCATGATAGACAATTCCCCACGAGACACGGTTACGTTGCCTAGTTAAAGAGTTCCATTGTTAGTTTTTAGGTGACAACTAGCTCTAATAACTACCTTGAAGTTGTAAACACTCCTTGAAAAGGAGGTTAGACTCATGAAAGTGCATATCTATCACAAGTTTCTCGAGATGGTACATTTACTAACATTGATTCCCGTCAATTCATTGGTTCCGTCTGAGTCGAGCTCATTTTGAGATTCAAACCACGATCATTAAACATTTTTGATCACATTTTAATCACGCCTCCTCCCTCAAAATAGCATATTCGTGATAATTTTGATATCAACGGATTAAACAACATTTTAGAATCTTTTGGGGAGACAAACGGATTTGATTTAAGCATGAATTTGGAACATTTTGTTTAAGCTCCCCTTTAATAAAGCTTAATCAATTAAAGGGTTTTAGAGGGAGTTATCTTGAGCACAAAATATTTTGAAAGATTTTGAAAAATCTTTTGAACAATCTTGAAAAGGTGCTCAAGATGATGATGATTTCTCACCATTTTAAATGTAGTGCATCAAGCTTACACTTGATTTTTTCGATCAAAGCACGAGTTTTGATTTGAAAATAATCAAAAGTCATCATTTTAGTCCGGGTTTCGTACTGAAGTATACGAAAGCCATCTTTGAAGAAATTTTGAGAAACGACATGTTTTGGAAAACATATAAAGAACTCTCGCTCAAGCATCTGTACATACCTGTATCATTGTTGAATGACATTTCTAGAAACGTACAGAATATCGATTATACGAGAGACATGTCGTGAGAAGAATATTTTTGGATTTTTGATTTTATAATGTTTTTGTATTTTTAAAAGTTTTATATTTTTATATTTTGCTTTTGATGGTTTTTCAAATTTTGTATTTTGTTTTTCAAAAATATTTACAAATGACTTTTGGAAAATCATTTCCAAGAAGAATCGAGAAGACGTTCTAACTCCTCAGGGGTTAGGCTTCGCATTCCAATTCGTCGAACTAAATCGTCAAACCTTTCTTTTGGAAGGGCTTTAGTAAATAGATCAGCGAGTTGGTAATCTGTCTTCACGAAGAATAATTCAACAGTACCATTTTCGACGTACTCTTTGATGAAGTGATAGCGGACTCGGATATGCTTAGTCTTTGAGTGATGAACAGGATTGCATGATATGGCTATGGCACTTTTCGAGTCACAATACATAGGTATTTTATCGAAAGTAAAGCCATAATCTGTGAGTTGTGTTCTCATCCATAGAACTTGAGCACAACACGCAGATAGAGACACATACTCAGATTTAGCGGTTGAAAGTGCAGTGCAATCTTGTTTCTTTGAAGACCAGCTGACTAACTTTTCACCCAAAAATTGTGCTCATCCAGATGTACTTTTTGCTGTAACTTGATCACCTGCGTGGTCTGCATCTGAAAAGGCAATTAGATCAAATCCGGATTCCTTCGGATACCAAAGTCCCATGTGAATGGATGTCTTCAGGTACCGAAAGATCCTTTTAACCTCTTTGAGGTGCAGTTCGGTAGGCTTTGCCTGAAACCGTGCTAATAAGCAAACAGAAAAATGAATATCGGGTCGACTAGCAGTAAGGTACTTGAGAGAACCAATCATGCTCCGATATTTCTTCGGATCAATAGGTTTCCCAAAAAAATCGGCTCCAATTTTTGGTGAAGTTACCATTGGTGTTTCGACAGAGTCACAATTATCCATACCATTATTTTTCAAAATCTCATTTGTGTATTTAGCTTGATTTATAAAAATTCCACGAGGGGACTGATGTATTTGTAAACCAAGAAAGAATTTTAGTTCCCCCATCATGGACATTTCAAATTTGCTTTTCATGAGATTTTCAAAATGTTTTGAAAGATTCGGATTAGTGGACCCAAAGATGATGTCGTCCCACATAAATCAACAATCAAAATGTCGATTTTGCATTTTTGTGTAAACAAGGTAGGATCAACTGTTCCTTTGGTGAAATTTTTATGGATAAGGAAAGAGGACAGTTCGTCATACCACGCTCTCGGAGCTTGTTTCAAACCATAGATTGCCTTTTTGAGTTTGTAGACGTAGTCCGGATGTTCCAAGTCGATGAAGCCTTCTGGCTGACTCCACGACACTTCTTTTTTGAGTTCCATTCAAGAAAGTAGTCTTAATGTCCATCTGATAAACCGTGATGTTTTTGTGAGCTGCATAGGCTAAGAATATCCTGACAGCTTCAAGTCTAGCTACCGGCGCGAATGACTCTTCAAAGTCTATCCTTTCCTCTTGTCTGTATCCTTTGGCCACAAGACGAGCTTTGTTGCGAATGACAGTCATTTCTTCATCCCGTTTGTTCTTCCATAACCATTTGAGATCAATGACGCGAACGTCAATGGTTCTTGGAACCATTTCCCAAGAGTCATGTAGACGGTATTGGAGAAGTTCCTCCTGCATTGCTTCTATCCATGCGGGTTCTGCCATTGCCTCACGAATGTTCTTTGGCTCTATATTGCTAATTGAGCAAAGGTAAATGCATAAGTCGCAATCGGTGGCAAGTTGGCGTCTCGTCTGAATTGGCCTTGAAGGTTCACCAATAACTTGTTCAATTGGGTGGTCTTTTGTCCACCTCAGAGTAGAAGGATACCGTTGGTTATACGTATGCGAGTTAGATGGTTCTCGTAAGCATGAAGATGATTCAGCTGATTCCGTAGCAAACGGATTTTCAAATAAGTCTTCATCTAACGTTGCATCGTTATGGTTTTGGTTTTGCTCATCAACTGCTGGTAGAACGGGTGCAATAATTGTAGTAGATGTAGATGATGTAGATGGAATTGGTGCATTGGTTTCGACCGTTGTAGATGCATCTTCTGTTGGTTGTGGTGGATGATTTTGAGCGGGTGCAGCGGAATGATGGTTTGATGCATTTGTTGAAGTTCCACCATAGTATTCATCGAACATTAACTCGAAGAAATTATCCCATTCATGTTCTTTAGGATTGTCAAGCGAAGTTGATTGAGCTCTTTGAGGTACGAGTCCTGAACTGATGTGTCCAGAAGTCTGCTGGTTTAGTGCGGGTTATAGAGCGAGTCTCTCAGAAGCCATTTGTGACAGTTCTTCAAACTTCACGTTCATCGTCTCCATGATCCTCCTAGTTCTCCTGTTATACACCCTGAATGCCCTCGAGTTATCTGAATATCCAATGAAGATTCCAATATCACCTTTTGCTTTCAGTTTTCCAAGATCTTCTCTGTCATTCGTAGGATAGCACAAAGCGCCAAACACGTGAAAGTAAGAGATATATGGTTTTTTGTTGTTCACAAGCTCATATGGGGTTTTATTGAATCTAGGATGGATTAGGGATCGGTTCTGAGTGAAACAAGCAAAGGCAACAAAGCATCAGCCCATAGAAATAACGGTGCACTAGAATAGATTAGCATTGTGCGAAGCTTCCACAAGAGTACGGTTTCTTCTTTCAACAACCCCATTCTGTTGTGGAGTTCTAACAACTGATGTCTGATGTGTGATTCCAACATCTTCAAAATAAGTTCTTAACTCCTGATTAGTGAATTCTGTGCCGTTGTCTATTCTTACAACCCTTACTGGAGTTTGAAGAAGCACTTGAATACGTTTCAGAAAGGTAATGATGATGCCTGGTGCTTCGTCTTTTGATCTCAGAAACTTAACCCATGTATATCTCGAATAATCATCGACGATAACAATAATATACTTTTTCCCATTAATGCTTTCAACTCTCATTGGGCCACATAAGTCCATGTGTAACATATGCAACTTTGCTTCCGAACTAGGTACGGTTTTGGGTTTATATGATGCTCTTTTGCTTTTTCCTTGTTCGCATGATGGACATAAGTGATCCTTGGTGTATTTGAACTTTGGAAGTCCATTGACGATGTTGTCTTTGGCAAGATTGTTGATGGTGTCGAAATTGATATGGGATAACCTTCTATGCCACAACCAGGACTGTGTTCCAGATGCTCGTGTCATAAGACATATTGGTGATGAAGAGGCCATTTGATTGATGTCGATAGCATACAAGTTTGTATCACGATTCCCAGTTAAGAGATTAGTGCCATCCAAGTTTCTAACGAAGCAAGCATTTTTCCTAAAAGCAACCTCTAAATCTGCATCACAACGCCCGACTGAAAACATATTGTGTCCCAACCCTTCGACATAGTAAACCCGAGTGATCAAATAATTTCCAAAAGGTAGATCTCCATAACCCATGATAGCTGCTACATGATCATTTCCAAAACGAACGGTTCCCATGAATTTCCAGACGAAATTGATCAGCAGCTTCAGATTCGCGGTCATGTGCTTGGAGCAACCCGAGTCGACGATCCAAAGACAAATTTCAATAACCCCGATATGAAAAAAAGAATATTGTGAAAACCGTTTTGATTTTGGTTCCTTTGGGTTAGAGGTAAAATCCTGATCACACTCAAAGAGGTTTGCTACAGGGAATTCTGGTTTATCACTCATTTTACCATTCTGGAGTGTGAAAGTTCTACCTGTGGGTTTCCAAATATCATCCATAAAGTATACACTATAGTTCCTGTCAGTAGTGTAAAGCCTAAGTTTTGCAACTAGTCTTCCTACTCGTTTAGCGTAAGATCTTTTTGGGACGTTCTTCTTAACAGGCTTATCATTCACATTCTTAGAAACATAATCATCTTGAACATTAATTAAAGATTTCTTGCAAGTTAAACAAAGAGATTCAACACATTCATTAGACTTAGCAAGTTTCATAGGTTCAGTACATTCAGATGAAATGTCTTTCTTATTCAAAAGTGGTAAATTCCTAGGGTGTTCTTCTACTTTCTTCTCTTTATTCAAGCTACTACTCCTAGAGGCAGTCGAGACTCTATTGTTCCTTGTATTGCTCTTAGGCTTTAGTCTACTGCTCCTAGAGGTGCTTTCTAGTCCTGTAGAAGGTAAGGCACACGCATTAGGATTCACATTTTATGAAGGGAGGTGGTTTCAGCTTTCCTAGTCTTTTAGAGTGCTTTTCTAAACTTATGTCGTTTGTTCCATATGTTTTAGATGTGAAGGCAGACGCATTAGTGGTACTCATCTTAAAAAGGCCAGGTGCTAAAACTTTTGGTTTCTCGATAACCGCTTTTCCTTTATCAACATGTTGTTTAGGTAGGGCAAGTGGAGTGACTGGTTTTGATGAAACATTTTTCTCATTGACTTTTGGAGGAGACATAGAAACAGACATTTTTGGTTTGGAAACTGGTTTGGGAACATTTGCTCGCTCCTCAGTCAATGGTTTTGTAATCTCAATATCCACTGCCTTTCCTTTTTGACTTTCCAGCTGAGCCCTCAAAAGATCATTTTTCGCTTTCATGTCATTGTAGGCACGCTCATACGACAGTTTGTCATATTTGCATTCCTCAGTTTTTCGATCAAGTTGTTTAAAATATGACACATTTTTTTTTCAAGTTTTTCAAGAGCTTTTTCATATTTTGAAACAATTTCGGAGGTCTCAGACTGGAGTCTTTCATGATCTTCAACAGAATATGTTTGCAAAATGATGGACATAATATCAGTAGTCAGAACATCTTCGAAGAGTGAATCATTTAGATTTTCCAAAACTTTGATGTGTTCAACACTTTCATTAGCTTGCTTTACCAGGGATTTATGGTCCTTGGCAAAGTTAGCTGTTTCTTTCAAAAATGCTTGTTCAAAATGAATTACCCTTGAGTTGATGTTATTCAGCTGAGGGGCAATTTGAGTTTCAAAAAACTTTTTCTGTTCATTATCAAAACTATTAAACCAGATGTTTGTTGTAATATTGGTTTTAGTTTTAACAGTCTCTTGAAGATCTGCAATTCTCGTTTTCACATTTTCCAAAATACTCCTGGCATCACTTGTGTTAAAAGGATTGTTTGAAGACATTTGTTCAATGTTCGAAAGAGATTTTGAGACAACAACTTGTTTTGAAACTGATTTTGAAACTGGTGTTGACACTTTGTTTGAAACACTTGGTGTGGTGGAAAACGTTGATTGTTCTTGATTGCTCCCGAACCGTCAAGTTTTATCACGCAAGCTAACCACTTGTGAATTGCTAACCGTAATAAACTTCAAACAGCTCAGGAACAATGCAATAAAGATCAGGAGAGTATAGTGTTTCCCCGGGTCGTTAAGTCCCAACGAGTTGTGCGAGAATAATCAAACGAATAGTGATCGAGAGAATTTGAACGGAAAAGAGATATGATTGATTATACTAAAGAAAAAGTTTATAAATTACAGGGGCTTAAATGCAAATTAAAGAAAATTAAAAAGATAAAAAATATTAAATAAACGCTATCACTATTTTCAAAATGATGTTTTTGATTATTTCTTTTATAAAACTGAATTAAAAACTACGTGACGTACAAATGAAAATGTAAAACTTAAACAATATAAATCCTAAAAATATGAAAATGACATTTTTACAAACCTAATGATAAAACAAAATTTTTAGAAAAAGAAAATTATTTTTATAACTATTAAATTAATTATTATTAATTAAAAACTAATTTTAACTATTTAATAATAGCCTAAAATACAAGAAAATATGAAATAAAGCTAGAAAAATGAAATTATGACTTGGAAAAATCTAAAATAACAAAAGAGAATTTTCAAAACTAATTTTATATTTTTCTGATTATTTTTCTATTTTTTATGAATTAAAAACTATTTAAAACTACTTAAATTGCTTAAAAATACAAATTTAACTAAGAAAAATCTGAAAAATTATTTTTTTGACTTTTTATATTTATCTTAATCTAGTAAAAATGAAAAATTATTTTTTTGAAACTTTTCTGATTTATTTGTATTAAATGCTAATTAAAAAGTACTAAAAATTAATTAAAATGAAGAAAAATAGCAAACAGGCTTGGAAAAATCTGAAAAATTCAAGAAAAGTCTAAAATAGTATTATGAATCTAGGAAAAATATAAAAACAGTGGCTTGTGTGCAAGAAAATGAAACTGCAATGCAAAGTGCTTATCAATAAGCACTTAGAATAAGCCACAAGCCACAAATAAGCACCAAACTGAAACAGAAGCTACAATAAGCTAAAACTACCCAAATGCAACTAGTTACAACTGTTCTTAACCTCTGAATTGCAAAATGCACAGATTTGATGAATTGGCTTAATGTGCAAAAACAGATTTGAGGCTACTACTTAGCAGCTTAAAGATAAGCTATCCAATAAGCTGAAACTTAAGACCAAGAGTTGGAACCTAAACTAGACCTGGCTAAGAGCTTGTAAACCAAAAACCAAACTTGGACAAGCTCTTATGAGCTCTGTGCAAGCCTTGCACAAAACCTGTGCACACTCAGTTAATACTGAGTTTGTGCACAAGGGAAATAAGACCCAATTGATAAGCCTTTTTGGAGCTTATAAAAATTTGACAAAAATATATAAAAATGACAATAAGAAAATAGACCAAGTGAAGTTTAAAAACCTACAATTTCACTTAGTTTGGCCCAAAGATGAATCAATGAAAAATCATCCTAGATAGGCTCAAAACTGGATTTTCAACTTTTTGACTTTTAAAGCAGTTTTGTAAATTTGACTTTTGTGAGATTTGAACTCAATTTGTGGACTGATTATGAAGTATTATGATGAAATGGAACTACTGCAAGCTTTGTTTATGAATTTTAAACACAAAACAAGTTTTTGCTTTTCCAAAATCCCAACAGTTATGATCTTAAGACAGATTCAAGAGAATTCTGACTTTGAGCTAATGCAGGCACAATTTTAAGACAGATATGAGTTAAGTAGAACTACACAAGCTTAAAACAACAAGTCTTAACTCTAGAACAAACCTAAAACACAGCTTAACCTACTGATCCAAACACCCTTTTACCAACTGATTTGCAATTTTAAATGAGCTAACTACTTAACTAGCTAACATTATTGAACAAACTGAGTTAAATTACTCTAAATACAACTAAATTAACAGGTTTAAACTATTTAAGACTACAAACACAGATTATGCAAGAACTTTGAAAATGCACTTACAAAAGGTCCTTAGCCACAATGGCTTGAAATCAGTGACCCAATGAACTCTATCCTATATAAACCAACCCATTAACTCTGAATCAACCCAAATCTATGCTCTGCAACACCAAATTCCATTTCCATTGCCCAATGATGATTCAGTTGGCTTTCATTGACCAAAATCCAACTTTGCTTGAAACTTAAATACAAGCTTACAAAAGCTATAAGCGCTTCTGTAAGCTTGTTTGAGCTTAAAAATAAGCAAATAAGAGCTTGTGCATAAGAATTTGAAATGGAAATTTTCAACAGTGACCATGAAACAAGAAATCTTAACACAAACTTGAATTAATACTTAAAAATAGTTTATAATGATAAAATAACCTTAGTTTGATACATAGAAACAAAATATTACAACTTTTACACTTAACTAAATCCTTAATATTAAAAACGACATAATTGAAATTTTAAAACTAAATTCTCCTTCTTTACTCTTCTCCTCTTTCTTCTTTTTATATGCACAAGGCTTCCCACTTGACTTCTGAGCTTTTCCCACTTTCTTTTACAGCCATTGGATCACTAGGAAAGATATTGGCCATTTGATCATATTTTGGCGCCAAAATTGGTTTTAGCAGTGGGAGGGATTGAGTGCTTGGGGAGGGAAGTAATTAATGTATCTTGGAGTTTGGTGGAGGTGGGGGGACATGGAAGTGTGAAGGTGAGCTGGGGGGATGGGAGATGGAGTGTTGCAGAGAAGCAGTTGAAGGAGAAAGAAAAAGGCGGGTAGTGGATTTGTTTGACCAGTGGGTTGACTGGTTTTAATATTATGAAGGGGGGTCCAAATTGAGGGGGTCCAAATTGGTTTGGCAGGGGTTTTAATAAACAAGGACCTATTGTGTAATTTCTGAAAATCAAGGGACCAAGGCTGCCATATTTGCAAAGTTGTTCCAAGGGACTAAAAGTGACAAGCTCCAATAGTACAAGGACCAAACTTGACATTTTCAAATTTCCAAGGACCATTTTTGCCAAATTTGAAACTTGAAGGACCAATTTTGTAATTTCTCAAAACTTTTAATATTTTTCACCAAAGGACTAATTTTGACAACTTATGATTTTAAAAGGACCTTTGGTGATTTTACTTTTGAAATAAGTGCTCAGGGACTATTTCTGACAACTTTTGAAACTTGGGGGAAACCGCAATTATGCAAACTTAACTCGTTTTTCATCTGATTTTAAACATTTTGCATCTGAAACATATAAAATGCAATTTTGAGATATTTTCAGTATTTTGATGCATTTCTGAGCATTTTTAAACGTTTTGCAGTTCAGATTTAACCAAAAATGATGAGTATTTACACACTCATCAGTTCTTTATGGAAAACAAACGAAATACCATTAATTTTGTTCCATTTGTTATAATCAATTGGTTTGATTTCCGGATGTTTTTGTTTCATTTTTGATCTACTCTCCTCAGATAGTTCCAACGTTTCAAGAGAATCGTGAACAATTATGGGTTCATGCAAAGGTTTTCCATTGTTCAACACATTCTGTTTTTTCTGAGCTTTCTTGAGGAAACAAGGAGGTGTGTTGCCAAGAGCCATTTTATGCACAATATGAAAAATCGGATTTACTTGATTAGAAAGCATCTTGTTTGTTTTGCGGAATGACCCGTTGTAAGAAGCAAATTTTCCAATTTTTTGATATTTTCATTTTTATCCAGAATTTCATCAAGAAGAGAATCTTCTCGTTTTGAAAAATCAACAATCACCTGTTTCTTCTCTTTTTCAAGATCAGAAAACAGTGTTTTTTGTTTAGAAAGTTGGTCATTTAGTTCAGAAATTTCCTTGTGTAAAGATTTTATTTTCAAGTTCAAATTCACATCAAGTGTGTCATACTTGAGTTGCAATTGTTTTTCTCTTAAAACAGAATCTCGATAACCAATTTCTAATTCTGATACTTTGTTTGTATGAAATTCAAAAGCTCTGGCGTTCTCTTTGTAACTCTCAAGCTCAGCGGTCAATTTAGCATTCGCTGCTTTAACTTCGCGATTGACCGTTCTAACTTTCTCAATTTCAATGCCACAGTTATTGATTAATGATTCAAAGTAGGCACTTGTTTCCTCATCTGTATCAGTATTTTGTGCCACACAGCCTCCACTAGGATCCACATCTGGAGTTTCAGAGTTAGTATTGCTACAACTCGGATTGTCCAGGTATGTATCATAAGTAGGTGCTGGCGTCACAGAATGTTGTTCGTCATGAGTAAACACATCAAATATGACATTGTTATAGCATGGATCAGTGATTGGTACCTCAGATACTGCGTTGGCGTCATAGACAGGAGGTGCGTCAGAGTCAGTGTCGTACTTAGTCTCCTGAAGATGCAGTTCGCATTGATTTCCTCGAGGTCTTCCAGATCATCCACAATAGCGAAAAAATCATTTTCCTCAGCACTCAACTGCATCCCTGCTTCTTGCTTCTGTGCTAACAGCATAGCTTTCCGAAGAAACTCAGCATTCTTCTTGTGTGGCTTAGTGGGACAGTTTCGTGCCATGTGACCCACTCCTTGACAGTTATAACACTTAACCTGATTACCCTGATTCATATTTCCATAATTCCCAACAACTGGAGCTGCAACATTCCCATTCTGATTACCCACTGCTCTATTCCCAACATTCTGTCCCATCTGATTTCCAACATTCTGACCCAACTGATTACCCTGATACGGAACCGCCTGATTACCCATGCGAAATCCAGTAGCATATCCCTGCTGATTCCCAATAACTCCAACCATTTGTCCTTGATTACCCATATTCACACCCGGCTGTGCAATTTGCCTGTTGCGAGTGTTTGATGAAATCATTTGGTTGTTGTTAGTTGGTGTGGAATAGCGACTTCTGAATGCTTTACCCAATAAAGAAAATACCTGTAGCAAAGCTTCTTCTTGTTCAGTTTCAGGATCAGTGATTCCTTGTTCCTGGTATTGTGGATACTGTTGTTGTTGAATGACTTGTTGTTCTGGTGGATAGAATTGTTGTTGAGGGATAACAGCTTGTGGTTGTGGAACGTATTGCTGTAAGTTGTTGTTGGTGGAAGATGATGAAACTTGGTGTTGTGTATTCATCGAAGGTTGAGTCCTTGCAATAAGTGCCAAAGGATCATGATTCTTTGCCAATCTTTCTTTCCTGACTTCATTCACTTCATTTTGGTTTTGTTTCAGAAAATCGTTGAGTTGATCAAAGTTCACCTGATGTAAGTCTTTTGTTTGGTTGACAATAGTGACATATCGTCCCCATTCTTCTGGAAGATTGTTCAGGAACTTGATGTTTTGAACGATAGTTCCGGGTACCGGCTTGTTTCTGATAAGCTAATTCATCAAAGTACAAAACCTTCCATAGTAGGATTCAATGGATTCTCCTAGAGTTGAAGTGAACTTTTCCCATTCAGTTAGCAGCTTGTTCTCCATGTCTTGTTGACCAATTTCTGTTCCATGACAAAGCCGTCTAACACGTTCCCACATATCGAAAGCAGTTTCACAACTGTCTACAGCAGCAAAGATGTCTCTTGGTAAACCCAGTTGGACAATATGAATTGCCATGTCATCTGCATCGACTTGTTTCTGATCCTCTTCAGTGTATTCTGATTCGTTTTGAACACGAGAAGATGGTGGGATGGGAGGTGTTGCATCAGCATTTCCAGGGATTTGGACTTGTCGAGGCTTGAAGGGTCCATTCTGAATGGATTGAATCATCAGTTTTCCATTAGGTTTGGTCTTGATGTAACGAAGCATACGACTTGTCCATTGAAGATAACCACCTTTTTCCAACATAGGAGGACGGTTTTCGGCACCGGCTGCATGAATGTCTTGTTGAGTTGCCATTGATGAAGGTATGATCTGATAAAGTTGATGTAGGATCGATTCAACGATAAAGGAGTTGTGTTTAGTAAGATATTGCCGTTTGAAGTTTTTCTGAAAGTCGTACTCGTAAACTTGGTTCTTAGGCGTAAAAATTTTTCTCCCAAAATTTGAAATTCACTATAAAAATCAATTCTAAGGTTGTATGAAAAATTTGAGTTATGACAATTTTGACGCCAAATTTGATCGAAAAAATTTGAATTTGCGTCCAAAAACTTGAATTTTTGACCAAAATTTTCCAAGTTAAACCAAAATTTGAATTTCGCGTAAAAATTGAACGTTTAGTCTCCTCAAAAATTTAAATTTTACTCAAATTTTCCCGTCAAAAAACTTTTTTTTTTGGAAATGAAGAGCTTAGGCGTAGACACACGAAGTTACGAGTAGACGATGCTTAGGCGTAGAGATAACTTACGCGTAATACCCAAGTTACACGTAACAATAGAGTTATGCGTAGACTAAAAACTTAAACGTAGAATCCTTATGCGTAGGATTTACTTATGCGTAAGACAAGCTTAGGCGTAAGAAAATACTTATGCGTAAGAAATTATACGCGTAAGATTTAGCTTATGCATAAATCTAGGGTTTTGCCCAAAAATCCTTTACACTATCACAGTGTAAAAGATATCCAAAAGTCGAAGTGTTCCACAAACTTATCCAAGTGAAGGAAGCACTGAGTCACCGTTATAGCTCGAAGAAACTGCACAAAACTCTTATGCGTAGAAAAAGGGTGTTGACTTTTCTTACGCGTAGAACTAGGGTTTTGACCTACGCGTAAAAAATTTCCAGTGATTCAAACAATTTCTCTTGCACAAACAGCCTTAAAAACACTCGAATAACACAAAAATGTTGACCTTTTTCACCCAAAGTGCTTAGATAGCTTATGCGTAGAAATGACCTACCCAATTCGTACGAGTTTAAAAATGATTTAAACACGTAAAGCTTCGAACTTTTTGCAAAAAACTGAAACTTTGACACCAAATAAACCTTAAACCACAAGAATCTTGAATTTTTAAGTGTAAAAATCAAAGCTTTAAGCGTGTCAAAGATGTATAGCGAGAGCTTTACGCGTATGGTACCAAAACTTCAAAACAAACACAAACACTCCTAAACCATTGTTAGGCGATTGATACCAATTGTAGGACCTTAAATCTATCAACCTTATCACAAACAAATACCACGTTATGCGTAGAACACGAACAACACAAACACAAACATATGCGTAAATAAAGAAGGAAAGATTAAGATGATGGTGACTTGAATATATGAAACCGTGTATGTGAGAAGAGAAAGATGAAAACAATAAGTTGTATATTCCAAAGAAAACACACACACACACACACACACACTCAAGCACACCCCTCAAATGAGACTTTGAGGGGTTTATATAGTTGGAATACATGATGCTCTAAAAGGCTTTCTATGGGCTTCGTGGGCTTGGACATGGGTTGGATTGGATAAAAGGCAAGCTTAACATAACTAGTACCCATTTAGCTTGGTCCAATCCATGAGCCCGTTGATTATGCTATCACGATGTCTAACACACGATATAAAGTTCCTAAATGTGAATGACCATCACTTCTAATAAAAACTATTAAGGCTAACAACACCTCTATTGATTCACATCTCCTTCTCTTCAATGAAATCTTCGTTGACTTTTTTTTTCCTTCAAAATATTTTATTCTACACTAACTTGTTGTCATCTTGTTTGTTTATTCGTGTCCAACACCACATATATTATCCATTGTTGTCCTCTTGCTTCTTTTTACCATAATCAAAGAAATTATCAAAAAACTTTGTAAGATCCGACCACTAACTAAGATCGGACCACCAACTAACACACAAGAATTTATCAAAAAACTTATCAAAGAAATTATCACCAACCAACACACAACAACAACCACCAAGATCCGGCCACCACTCCACCGAACCACCTTCACAGCCGCCGTCAAGATCTAAAACGCTACCACCTTCGTCGTCGAGATCGAAAATATCACCATAGCAGATGAAGAAGATAATGATGGTGTAGTCGAAGCTATTGTGACAGATCCACAATTTATAAACCTATTAATTCGAATCAATTGTAGATTGATCGGTGGTGTCACCATTGTTGTTATTGAATTAGTTTTAACAGGCCCAAGACAAGTGAATAACAAGAAAAAACACATATTTAAAAAAAAAAGCTCAACAACAAGATCTCGGGTTGTGATTTTCGTGGGAATTGGATAAGATTTTGTGAGATTCGGTTTATAAAAGAAAGAAAGATTTGTGGTTTTGAGTTGTGTGGATTTTGGTTTGAGAGAAAGAAAAAAGCCAACAAGACATTTGTTGTATATGTTGGTAGCAGACTCTTTTGGTGAGGTTATACGAATCAAGTGGGTTAAAATTTAAGGTTCGTGATTTTAAGGTTTTTTTTTTTTTTTTTTTTTTTTTATTTTTTTTTAAGGCTTTTTTCCCCTCAATTCAAGGTTTTTAAAGCTTTTGATTTTAGGATTTGGGATTTTCTTGGGATTTGTTATTTGTGTTTTCTGGATTTTAGGATTGGTATGAAGGTGGAGGTTGTGTTGGTGAGCTTAAGTGGAGAAGATGAAGTAAAGAGAGAAACAAAAAAAGACCAACATACCCTTGCTTGTGTAGACTTAACAGCTGTTAACAAGGGCCGTTAAAGTGAAGGACCAATGATACATAACGTTTCGCACTTAGGGACGGATGGTGCATTTTTTTTCAATCAAAGGACGAAAGTTGTCGGTCAACGCAAACCACAAGGACGAACGGTGTAGTTTACTCCAATAATTATAAGAGGCGGTGTTTGTTTTGTTTACTTTATAACCCTAATAATATCATGTCATTTTATACACTCAATATTTGCATTTCAAATCTTCCGTCTTTCTTAACTTGTCTTTTCTAATCCCTATGCTACTTAACTCTTCAACCCAATATTAGTTACAATTTTGTGTTATAAATGTGGTTCCTCATTCTTTTTGTGGGTTCTTGATTCTTCCTGTGGGTATCTGATTCATTACTTATATATTTTTGTGAATAATTGTACCCAATTGGCTACAAAAATTGTAGTCAAATTATCCCCTTAAATGAATATAAATAATTTAGATAATTGCAATCAGACCACACAATTCTGCATACGTGGCAAAATTGAGCATTTCTATTATCTAATTAAAAGTCAAAATTGAACCTCAATTTTGTCAAACCCTATGGTTATTGTCTAATTTACAAAATGTGATAAAAAAAATATATATATATGTGAATATTGTAAAAGATAACAATAATAAAAATAAATAAAATGTTAATATTGTACAAATAAACCGTAAAAACGTTTAATTATATTTTCTCGATCTCTTTAAGTTTTGTCGATAACAATTATAAAATTATCTCAAATATAAATCTAAAGATTACATGTTATCATATTTATTTTACTAACTATATACATTTGTTTAGTTATGTATTTGTTATAATTATGTAAGTAAATAATTTGGGTTATCCTTGACCCATAACCCATGACCCATGACCAAGACTAAGACTTCTTTTAAAACTTTTGAGGAACACTATGAGTTTTTGGTTATCTCTTTTGGCTTGACCAATGCACCCTTTACTTTTCAAGCTCTTATGAATGACATCTTCAAAGCATATTTGAGAAGGTTTACTTTGGTGTTTTTTGATGACATTTTGATGTATTCAAATAGCCTTTCAGGCCATATGAGTCACCTAACTGTGATATTGAGACAATGAGACAACACAAACTTTATGGCAAAAAGAGTAAGTGTGTGTTTGGCACAAGACATGTGGAGTATTTGAGGCATGTAATCTCTGCTCAAGGAGTAGCCACTAATCCAACAAAGATATTAGCAACGCAAAACTGTCTTGTACCTACAACTATTAAGCAACTCAGATGATTTCTTGGTCTCATAGGGTATTACAAGAAATTCATCAAAGATTTTGCTAACCTAAGTAGGCCATTAACGCGGCTCTTGAAGAAGAATTCTTACAAGTGGTCAGATGCAACTCAAAGTTCTTTTGAAACCTTGAAAGAAGCCATGATCATAGCACCAGTACTAGCCTTAACATACTTTAGTATTCTATTTGAAGTAGAGACAGATGCATCAGGCATGGGAGTAGGAGCAGTGTTGCAGCAAAATGGTCATCCCATTACCTATTTGAGCAAAGCTTTAGCCCCAAAACACCAATCACTCTCCATCTATGAAAAGGAATTCTTAGTTGTAATGTTGGCACTAGAAAAGTGGAGGGGATACTTATTGGATAGGCACTTTATCATCAAAACACACCATCACAGTTTGAAATACTTATTAGATCAGAGGATAAATACACATGCTCAAGGAGGACAAATGTCATACGTCCTTTAGCTCATAGTGGTGTTTGTCGTGTGTCCCCACTGTGCAATGTCAGATAGTACATCTTAACCTCTAGTGACAGTTAGGGAGCAGTATCCTTTTCCTTATTCAATCAAGCCTGAGAGGCCCTTCCAGGCCTACGTTGTTTGAGATTTGAGACGGGCCTTTATCAAGTGTTGATTGGCCATGGTAAGAATGGTAGAGAGACGTGGTAGCTCTAAGGATACCCTGATATTCGCACCATGATTTAAATGGCTCGTCGATGAATTGGGCTCCGTTATCAGTTATGAGTGTTTGTGGCATGCTAAATCGAGTGATGATCTGATCGTAAACAAAGGTTAAGAGTTTTCTTGAAGTGATGGAGGCTAGCGGCTTTGTTTTGGCCCATTTAGTGAAGTAATCTACCGCTACAATCATATGTTTGACATTTCCAGGGGCGGCCAGGAATGATCCGCATATGTCTATGCCTCATTGATGGAATGGCCATGGTGCAGTGTTAGGGATAAGGTCATGCTTTGGCACGCGTTGAAAATTGGCGTAAGCGTGGCATTCTTGACATGTTTTGAGCTCAGCCTATGCGTCTTGATTTACTGTTGGCCAGTAGTACCCCATCCTGATTGCTTTGGCTACTACAGCGTGTGACCCTGAGTGCATGCCACACATGCCATTGTGTATGTCTTGTATGATTGTTCGTGCCTCTGTTGGTTCAACACATCATGCCATTGGACCCCTGAATGTTTTGCCGTATAGACTGTCATCCCTGATGGAGTACATGATGGCCTTGCGCCTGATTCTCAGTGCCTCCACTTTGTCAGGTGGCAAAATACCTTGGGATAGTCAACTGAAAATGGGAGTCATCCATGTGTCTTCTGTCTCGACCTGGGATACCTCCTCAGGCTGCAGGATGGTTTCTTGTTGATAACTTCTGACCTCCTTTCTGAAATGTTCGAAAGTAAGGGCGACCAGTTTACTTAGAGCGTCTACTCGTGTTTTGGCCCCTGGGATTTGAGTGATGGAGAAGGACGTAAAGTATGGCAAGATTTGGTTGACTAGTGCCAAGTATAGCTTCACCGGCTTTTCTTTTGCGGTGTATTCACCGCGTACTTGTGATGATACTAACAGCGAATCCATGAATACTTTGTTTCTTTTAACTTCCATTGTTTTGGCTATTCGCAAGCCTGCTAGTAGCACTTCGTATTCTGACTTGTTGTTTGAGGCGTTCAATTTGAACTTCAGGGCATACGTGAAGTCGTGCCGTTATAGGATTGTGAGCACTAAACCTACCCCTGGACCTTGTTTACATGACGTTCCATCAGTGTGCAAAGTCCAGGTTTCGTCATCATGGCCCATGGGTGTTGGCTGTGTTTTTTACTTCTTACCTGATATTGTTAGAGGGGGTGTATCAACTTCAACTAGGAAATCTGCCATGATCTGCCTTTTGATTGAGTGTCTGGACCAAAAGGTGATTTCGTGTTCACTTAGCTCGATCACCCATTTTGACATTCTGCCTGTGTACTCGTGGTTCGATAGAACCTGTTTCAGGGGTTTATCTGTCAGGACGAGTGTCAGATGTGTCTGGAAATACCTTTTGAATCGCCTGGATGATTATAGTAGGGAAAACACCAAATTTTCTAGTAGAGGGTAGTTGACTTGTGCGTCTTGTAGAATTTTGTTGAATAAGTAGATTTGCTTTTGGACCTTGTCTCGTTCCGCTAAGAGTACTAACCCAATTGCCTCCTGGGATGCTGCCAGGTACATGATGAGAGACTCACCTGGTATTGGTGCCGTCAGGGTGGGTAGTTCGTTTAGGAAAACCTTGAAGTCTTGGAATGTTACTTCAGCTTCTTTCATCCCCTCATATACTTTTTTCCTGTTGCATTCGATTAAAACTTTGAAGAATGGCAATTGTTTTTCTGATGCTCGTGAGAGAAACCGACTGAGAGCTGCGAGTTTCGCATTTACGCTTTGTAGTTCTCTAAGGTTCTTCAGAGGAGTCATGTCCAGTACTGCCTGAATCCTTTTGGGGTTAGCCCTAATTCCCGTGGAATCGATTATGTGGCCCAAGAACTGACCCTCTTCTACTCCAAAGGTGCATTTTGCTGGATTTAGCTTCATGTTGATGCGTCGAAGATTTTGGAAAGTTTCGATGATGTCACGCAATAGGGCACTTCTGTTTTGATTTTGATAACCATGGCGTCAACGTATGCCTCAAGGTTTACACCTATTTGAGGCTTGAATTCTCGATCTACCAATACTTGGTAAGTGACACTTGTGTTTTTGAGACCGAAAGACATTTTAGTGTAGCAGTAGAGGCCCTGATTGGTGTAGAATGTTGTTTTATCTTCGTCAGATTCCTTCATTAAAATATGGTGGAATCCCGTGTATGCATCTTGGAAGCATTTATATTTGAAATCCGATGACGACTCTACCTTCCAATCAATGGGAGGTAGAGGGTAATTATCTTTCGGACACACCTTGTTCAAGCTTGTGAAGTCTACGCACATGCGCCATGTGTCGTTGACTTTCTTGACCATGACTGGGTTCGAGACCCAGGTTTGATATTTGACCAGCCTTAAGATACCTGCCTAGATTAGGTCCGTGACCTGAGAATCCATGGCCTGAGATCTCTCTAGAGAAAGACTGCATCTTTTCTGTCTAATAGGTGGTGCATACTGGTTTAAACCTAGGTTGTGTTCTGCCAATTCCCTGGGAATACCTGTCATGTCAAAAGGTTGCCAGGCGAATACATCTAAGCTGTTCGCTAGTAGTTGTACTAATTGATTATGGATCTGCGGTGAGAGGTCAACTCCGATTATGATTGGTTGGTCTAGGTACTCAGGATGTATGACAACTTTTACCTGCGTAGGATTGTCTCCCGGAATAGGTGCCCATGCGATCTCTATGATATTACTTTCCTCTATCGCGGCTGCCAGACTCGCATCTTTGCCCGGGTAGTCGCTTTTAACCGTAGCAATTCATCCTTGTGTTGGGAACTCTACTACTGACATAATGGTTAAAACTTCCATACTGAGTTTTTGAAATGGTGTCCTTTCGAGTATGACATTGTATTTGGATGTGGATATGACTATGCGAAATTGTAACAAGATTGTTCTCGACAGCATGTATGTTCCTACTGTGAGCTCTAAAGTAATTACTCCTTCAGATGAATTTTACCCTGGAAAACCAATTAGTGGTGTGGTTAGGGGTTCTAAGGCCTGACCTAATGTATTATGGGAATTTGTTGAAACAGTACTCATACATTATGTCTGCTGAACTTCCCCCGTCTATGTATATTCTGCTCACTCTGTGTGAGGCTATCAGTGTTGTTATGACTACTAGGTCAGATGACAGTATGAATGCATCCCACGAAATACTTCTCAGTGGGGTGCGTTGCCAGGTCTCCATGACCTCATTGTTTCTTTTTGTGCCTGAGTGCAATGATTGGATCATGTTGACACTTGTTATCTGTCCCTTGAGGGATTTTGGTTCCTTGTGGGCATTGTTTTCTACACGGGGTTGTGTGTCGAGGTAGGTAGGTCTGGGTGAAATGGTTAAATGCCCTAGGTGTAAGGTGAGTTGCTTGTTATCGCCTGGAAGTGAGCTAGGAGGAGATGTCAGGTTGTCTTGTTGTTTGCCATACCTGGGGTGATTCCCAGGTTTGATCTAGTCTGATTGTTATGTGTGAAGTAATATTGATAAGGACAAGTGAGTTGGAATGTGTTTACACGAGCTTTTCCCGATAAGTGTGTGTATCGTGACCTGAGTTGTATGCTTGTCGGACCCCTTTCCTGACATCTTTCGCTGTCCCTTACTACCCCTTGGACCCCGTGTGTCTGTGGTTTTCGAGGTTGCGTGAGCGACCTAAGAGAGTGCTATCTCCCGCATAACCGTGTTTGCTTCTTGGAGAAGGATGACGCGTGCAGGACTGAAAGGTCCTCTGACGCATGTGTCTTCTTCAAAGGTTTATTTGTCTTGTTTTCAGGTGGCTGGTGAGTCTCCCTTTCGGGTTTTAGTTGGTCTTTCTTTATGCAAGAAAGTTTTTCCACTCGGATAGCTCCGAGGTTGTTTTTGGTTGTTTCCGAAATTTTAGGGTGTCGGTCATCAGCCATGTTTAACCGAGAAACTAGTGGTTTTGAGGAAAAATTGTTTGATTTTTGAGTGAGAAATGAGTGAAAAAAGGTGAAATTTTTCGTAAAATTTGTGGCTATTTTGTATCATGTCCCCACGGATGGCGCCATGTTTATGTAAGGTATGTAAATCGGTTTAGAGATGGGGTGGGAATGCTTTTGTTGTTTGGTTTCCCGTGTTAAACCATAAGGACCCGATGAGATTGATGTAAATCAAGAAGCTCGGGTAACACTTAACAAGAACCATACTTCACTGTTGTGAGGCGGTATTTGCCCAAGTGTGTGAAAAATTGTGTGTTGTCGTGTGTTACTCTCTTTTTATAGAGAAGCTTATAGAGTTTAGAGATAAACCCTTTGGGAGTGATCGACGGCCGTCAGGGTGCCAAGTGTCGATCATCCGGGAGCAGACAAGGAGGACAAATGTCATTCGTCCTTTAGCTCATAGTGGTGTTTGTCGTGCGTCCCCACTGTGCAATGTCAGATTGTACATGTTAACCGCTAGTGACAGTTGGGGATCAGTATCTTTGTCGTTAGCCTGAGAGATCCTTCCAGGCCTATGTGGCATGGGATTTGAGGCGGGCCTTCATCAAGTGTTGATTGGGCTTTGGTGATGGGCTTGTTTAAGCGTGTAATTAATAGGCTTGAGCCATTAATATTGGTACGTTATCAAATGTAATGGTGTGTTTTTCTATGTTTAAAGTAGATGGTATAAATAATCAAACATTCACATACACTATTTGAGTTTGCATAAAATGACTGAAAAGGACCAACATGATCTTTGAACAATTTATTTACTTATAAATATCTTAAAAATGAATAATAACTAAAGAGATTAGATTAATTAATTTAATAACAAACTCTCTCAACAAACAAATTTTATTACTAACAGATTCCTTTAAAACTGTAATGTGGTGATCTAAGAAATGGGCTCCTTTACTCTGTTCTTACCGTTTGACCGCCCAAAATTATAGTCCCTATTTTTTCGGTCTTTCTTTTGCAACTTTGACCTTAAATATTTTTATTTGTGTTATACTACGTACAATAGTTGATGAAAAATATACCAATAAAAATATATTTAAAACCCAATCCATTCATATAATTTTCACCAAGTATTATATAACACAAACAAAAATATTTAAGGTCAAAGTTGAAAAAAACCGAAAAAGTCAATAGAGGACTATACCTTTAGGACGGAGGGGAGTACTTGATAACTTAAGTGTTTCTTGTTATGTGTGATTTTCTGAGAATTCGGTACAACTTTGAACTCCACTCCCTTTGGGGACTCCACTGAAGCCATTTGTGACCGTTCTTTTTATTCTGCTCTCTTTCCCTTTGTATTTTGAAATTTTAATTGATGGTCAGTTCAAAAATCGGAAATTGAGTTATAGTCACGGTTTTCGGGGCATGTGAAATCAGGAGGGACTGTGGATGATTGTAGCGACATACGTTGCATAGAAATAGTAGACAATGACTTATTTCAGTTTCGTTTGTTGTAGTGGACTAGATGCCACTTCCCCTGCTGCACCATAATCATAAATTTGTAGTTATTGGCTTCTTCATGTTGTTTGTTTGACTTGCTGTAATTAAAATTCTCATCAATATCAGGTTCACGTAACATGTAAGCAGGTTTGAGAGTTTTGTTCTAACCTGTTGTCATGATTGCTGATCTGATAGCTCAAAGGCTCCAGTTAGGATTTTCAGCTTTGATCACGGCCGGAAACATGTCATTGAAGTTCCAGAAAGTAGATTGCAGCTCTGTGGGATAATACATGATGTGGTACGTTGATGTGTTTCAAGTTTAGGCCTACAGAACAAGTCAAGAAACTACTAGTACATCTATGGAAGCTAAGCGGAAACAGTTTGAATGGAGCAAATGCTCAAGATGTTTTTACTTTAGGACTATTCATTGGCTGCAAGGTGCTCGAGATGGTTATCGATTATGGTTCTAACTTATCTATGGGAATGTCGTGTGCTTTGGTATTTCTTAGAGTTGAGGTTCTATGGTTGAGTGTATAGTCATAAGTGCCATGATAAATGCAGAAGATACACATGTTGAACATGCCACCCCACCAAAATGTTCAAGTTAATGTAACTTTTAAAAGAAGGGACTACCTTGAGACACTGTGATCTAGTAATCACAGCCTTTGGCTGCCTTAATAAATTCCCAGGAGCGTAGGCCAGTCCTTATACTTTGCAGTATTTCCAGGAACACACGCGCCGTTTGAAAACTGAATTTGGTTATGAGTGGAAAAGTGTTTCTGCCCGCCTGTGATAAGAATGTTGAAAGTTATTTCAGTTTGAGGGTATAAATAAAAACAGAAATTTAAAGAGTTTTGTATGCGGGGGGGTCTAAGTAATGGTCTGCTTCTGCATCTCCACGCTGCTGACTTTATACATTTTGAACTCATAAAAATCCAAAGGAAAGCTGCTAAAATTGACCCAGATGAAATTACGTCATCATGATGACAGTATGTAGAAAGGAAACGGCAACAAGTGATGACGGTAACCAACCAATTCACTTAATTGCTGAAAGTAAGGAATGGTCTGCTTCTGCGTCTCCACGCTGCTGACTATACATTTTGAACTCATAAAAATCCAAAGGAAAGCTGCTAAAATTGACCCAGATGAAATTACGTCATCATGATGACAGTATGTAGAAAGGAAACGGCAACAAGTGATGACGGTAACCAACCAATTCACTTAATTGCTGAAAGTAAGGAAAATCGAACGTCCACAAAGTGCTGCGCTGTTTATTGCTGATGTTTGGAGTAAGACCCTCAGACAGACTTGACTATAGCAGAGCATATAAGTTTGTTATTTTATTTATGGTTGAATAATCAGAAGAATTACACATGAAAACCAATCATCTTTATTAACTAGTATAAGGATTGATTGATTAAATTTCCAAACCATATAATTTGCGCAAACAGCAATAGCTAACAATACACAAGTAGCAAGTTAAGGGATGAAAGTAAAAAACAAGCAAGCGGCGATTCAATTGACAGAAATCAAGTACAGGACAGAAGAGTACAATACTAAAGAAATGTGTAGGATTTTTTTCGGCTCAAAGGCTCCGGTTAGGATTTTCAGCTTTGATCATGGCCGGAAACATGCCATTGAAGTTCCAGAAAGTATAAAGAAATGTGGAGGATTTTTTTCGGCAAGTTTTACTACAGAAAGTATAAGAAATTCCAAAGATATTATTTGTACAAGAATAGCTAATTAATACTAGCAAAGATGAAAGCAATAATAAATAAATAAAAGGCACAATTCAATTGATAGATAGATACGAAGTACAGGACATGACTAGTCCTAATACAAATACAAATACTACTAGGAGGGGTGCAATTAAGTAGTAATAATAAGTTTGACACAATAATAATAATAATAAGTAACAACAAGATAGATTAATAAGGCAAGGGAGGCCTGTTTTGTTGATCGGGATGATGAGCGAAGATACTAGTAGGGATATTGAACTTCTTACGCAACTCGGCCATCTTTAGGGAGGCCTGTTTGCGCAATTCATCCCTTTTGAGACTAGCTTCGGGATCTCGATAGATAACACCATTGATGCTTTCGAATTTTCGCAACTCGTGATTCCTCTCATTAAAAGTCTCGAAAAGCTGTGACATTGAAGAAGTAATGAGATTAGGAACAACAGGAGGAGGAATTGCTTTTGCTGATGATGATGATGATTCTGTTGTTTGATCATCATCAGGGTTCTGTTTTTTTTTGTTAATTTTTTCGTATAAGCGAAAGCAATAGGCTTCATCATAAAAGTTAGGATCAAAACCGTCTTTTTCTTTGTATTCCTCGTAAGTGGTGGTTAATGGCAACCCTTTTCTCCTCAAAATCCCTTTCAACACATATTTTGCCTCTGTCTCATCATCGATTTTCTTTGAAAACGCCGCCTGTGATATCTCTTTCTCAAACCCCGATGGCTGCCACTGCAACGACATCTTCTTCCTTTTAGGGTTTCTTTGCTTTTGCTTTTGGTTTTGGGGAAGAAATTTAACCCGGATGGATGGATGGATGGATGGATACATATAACTTATAAGATGAGATTGCCCCCCTACCTAATCACCCCCACTACTTTCAAACTTTTTAAATCTAACCCCACAACCTCCACGTCAGATCGGGCTCACACGCCATCAGGCTCGCACGCCATTGAAATATTATGTATTTGTATGTGTAGAAACATATTATGTGTACATTTACAATGTGACACCCATCGGCGACTGACCGGGTCAATCCTATTTGAGACCATCATCTCAACAACCTCTCAAACTTTAAAGTATTTCTATTCCTTTAATGTATAGTGCATCAATGTTCTCCGTCGAGGACATCTAGTCAGCAGCGTCATCATCCATGACGAAAACTTACCATGACTAGGATTGAGTATCATTTCAATCAAATTAGCATATGTGTATACAAACAACACTATGCTCTTTATCTAAAATCTATAAACGGTTAACATTTCTTTGGTAATGTTTGGTTCCCTCCTGAACTCCAGGTTCGTTGGCTATGATAATTGCATCCGAATTGTCGCATAATATATTCATAGGTTCTTCATTATTAGGGACGACTCTAACCCTGTAAATGAATTTCCTAATCCAAACAGCTTCCATTAGAATGTTTGTTTTAAAAATTATCTAATGACTTTCATTTAAATACTATTGTTGTTAGATCATCTTGCATTCATGCAAAAGTAACAACTAGTCCCATACACAATATGATGTGCATAATGAATCTGATGCAGGATTTCTGACGAGGTTTTAATATTTATAATTGTCTCGTTTACCTATGGTCCACCTTATGCCCTCACGGGCAGTGTACCCGGTCGTGTGTAGTGTAGTAATCGGTAAAACCGAGGTCGTCCCAAGAGCTATGTGAGCGGATTCTAATTAAGTCTATGTGTCACTGGTTTTAACTGATTTGAGGTTTGAAATGATTAATTAACTAATAAACAAGAAATAAATGCGTGAAATAAATAGAGGTTGTGATCAGTAAAGGGAAAGTTTGCTAACCTAGTTACTCATCCCATTGTGTAATGTTCATGTTTTATTACTTCCAATTGATTCAAGTGGGGGTTTAATTCGCTAGGACAGCATTTGGTCAATTCGTCCTAAACTATCAACAAAGGCTCCTACCGAATACTATACTACACACGACCGGGTACACTGCCCGTTAGTGCATTAGATATACCATAGGTAGACGAGAACTTATAAATATTAAAACCTGATCAGAAATCCTCCATCACTCGTGATGCCACTGTTGAATTATATAACATGTCATACACATATATAAAATACTTATAGGTTAGGAGATCTTTACAATTATGAATATACTTTAGGAGTTTTATGTAAATGTTTTGTAGCGTACGGGGATTTTATGAAAATATTTATAACATATAATGGGGTAATGTTGTATTAAGAAAATACTATATATCGTAGAGGGTTTTGTGAAAATGTTTATGGTTTAGGGGGTTTTATGTAAGTTTTATAGTATAAGGGGTTTTATAAAATTATTTCTAACGGATAACTAAGTGGTTTTATGACAAAATATTTTATGACGTAGGGGGTTTTCCAAAACTATTTATAGTTTAGGGGGTTTATGTAAATGTAACTAATCTTTTAAAGATATTTATAACGGATAACGGGATTATCTTGGGTGAGCTTGCTAACCGAAAGAATACTCTTAGTAAGCTTAGGAACCACAAGAACATCAAGTAATGAAATATTAGGAGAAATGTGTGATCTGCCAATATGAGAAATAGAGGCACCATTACCATTGCCAAAAATAACAGAATCATTACTAGAATAAGAAGATGAAGCATCAAGATATGACGAACTAGGTGTCATGTGTACCAAAGTGCCTGTATCAACAAACCAATCAGGAATAAAGGTATTGCACTGAGTCTGAAAAGCTTCAATAAGGTGTGCATCAACAGTAGAAGGACTTCGAGTATAGGTATCAAGATTCGGGCATTGGCTAGCATGATGGCCTTCTGTTTGGCACAATTGGCTATGAGGAGGGCGCTTGTTTCAACGAACTCTACCATGATTAGAGGAACCAACAACATTTTCATTTATTTCACCCACCAATATATGTTTCATTACGGTCCCTAAACTCGATTATTCAAACATGAAGTTGACTTCCCCTCGTCTTAAACAACTACGAAACCAACATATTACACTTTTATTATTTCCAACTATTTCCCATACTCCATATCCTATACTTTCCATCATAGCACATTCTAACCTTTATCCATGTTGCATATCATACAAAGTATGAAACATATTTACAGGCATCATCATAGATCAAATGTATTACTTTTCTAGCCAATTCATATAAGTATCCTTCTAGCGTATAGGACCTTCAACCCAACTACTCTATATCACCCTAACGCAAGCCAACTAATGCTAGTATTTCGCGACATGCCTGGGAAACACTCACCAAGTCAACTCTAACACAAAACCTTTCTCACGAGCGCGTCCAGGCAAATGGCACGCCTCGCGATCCTACCAGGGTCGTCAGAGCAAACATCACGCTTCATCCCCATCCCTTACCCCAATGATCACCACGTGGATCATCCGGGACCATCGTATAAAATCAGGTTATACTCATCCTTTTTTCTTGAAAATAAAAAAGCAAATACATTAGGCTCATAGGCCAACACGTCAGCCTCACACGCCACAGCATCAGGCTCATACGCCGTGAATCGAGCTCACATCATCATGCCCATATACGCTACAGCTCGGGCGCGCGTTGATAATGTGACACCCATCGGCGACTGACCGGGTCAATCCTATTTGAGACAATCATCTCAACACCCTCTCAAACTGTAAAGTATTTTTATTCCTTTAATGTATAGTGCATCAATGTTCTCCGTCGAGGACATCTAGTCAGCAGCGTCATCATCCATGACGAAATCTTACCATGACTAGGATTGAGTATCATTTCAATCAAATTAGCATATGTGTATACAAACAACACTATGCTCTTTATCTAAAATCTATAAACGGTTAACATTTCTTTGGTAATGTTTGGTTCCTCCTTCAAGTTTGGTTGATGATATCCATTGTCGCATAATATATGTTGGTTTGTGGGAGTCTTAAAACACGACAAAGCAACTAAACGTGTATGAGCCGATGGGGGCACACGCGATAAACACGAGTATACGTGTTGAACATAAACTATACTTGAATAAACGTTACCCGATATGCATATAACTTGACCACAATCCTTGTTTTGACGGTCGCTTTCGACTTGTATTATGGGTCGTCTGGATGAAGCCTTGGGCTTGTGGGATCCTAAACCGATTGGGTAAGTGGGTTTGCATGGGTTTGGGTTTGTTGATTAGCTTGTCGACCAAGCTAGGTTTTCTACCTTGGTTTGACTTGTACACTATATAAACAAACACACCCTTTCATCAAACCTCACGCATAACAACTTCACCTCAATCCCTAAAACCTAATTCGTTTTCCTGCTCCATCACTCTTGATCGTTTGATTCATTAAAACGATTAAGGATTTGGTTTTTGGTTAAGTTCTAAACTTGTAATCTTGACAAGTGTTTAGATAAGTTTGTTATTCTTGTTCCTGGGTCGACACAAACAGCAGCAACTAAGGTTTAACTGCTCCTGGTCGTGACATCACTTCTCGGACAGAAAAGGTGAAGATATCAGACAAGGCTTGTCCGATATCGGGTAATATATAGAAGCAGTTTTTCTGCTTTGTTTTTCTCGGACAGATTTAAGGTGACTGGTTCATTGTTAGTTTTCGGTCGGGTTTACTCAAAACAAAGGGGTTGTTTGTTTTATAGTTACGTTCGACTAGCGCTTATCGACGATAATCGTGAATCGGGTTTGTGTGTGATAGTCTTCGAGGTATCTATTTTAGATACTTAAGGTTTCATTAGGGTTTCTTGTTCCGTTGCTAGAGTTCAATTGCCAAGCAAGGTTAGCCTTCTTTATTCCCTTTTAATTAATTAATAATGTATTAATTGTGTGTTTATTAATTAAGTGTTAACATAATTGTATTAACTAGATCCATTATCATTTGCATAGTAGAGGTTCATTAACTAGATCTAAATCCCAACGGTGTCACAGTCAACTCGTTTTATGATTATGGGTTACACGCTTCGATATTAATAAACATGTTTTAAAAGGGCTGCATGAAAACTAGTTTAGTTATTTTGTTTTATTTTAATTTTGACAACTACATGCAATACTTGTCAATTTTTAATAAATAATAACTAGTCACACACATATTAAAATTATATTGATAATTAGAATTATTGTTAATTGAATTTAATTTACATGTCAATTATAATTACCTTGTTAATTAAAATTAATTGTTAATTAAAGATTACATGTTAAACTAATAATTGCACTAATTAGAATTAAAAGTTAATTTGTATTTATTAATTGTTAATTAGAATTATTGTAATAATTAGAATTACATATTGGTTTAAATACATAAATTGCGTAATTACTTGTTAATTGAGATTGCCATGCTTTTATGTGTTTTCCGACACAGACCAGACTCAATTGCTTTTCTAAGTGATGTATGGGGCTTATCTAGGTATGCATCCTAGTGGTCTTATGGTTCTCCGTTTGGGAAGACTAAGAGGACTTGAACAATATGTGATTATTTAATATTGATGTTTATGCTTGTATGTTTGTGATTCCTATATGTGCATTATTACTTGTTTTGACACCTAATTGTATGCAACATGGAATAATACATATCGTAACCATAACATTAATATTGGTCTTTATTTACACTCCTAAATACCATGCTCATTGTGACCTGCTATTTGATTCATGGAAAATTGTTTTTGTAAAATAAAGTGACCTAATATATGAAACACGTTTTCAAGAATTTAAAACTAGACGCTATGGACACTTGGGATGTAATGCCTTTCGCCTACTAGAACAAACTAGAAAGGGGTTTAAAGAAGTGAGCACAGCCACCTAAGGATGTCTAAGGTTATGCTTCGGCTTACGGTCCTCACCTCCACAATTTCGATTGAGCTACCGTGAACCATGATGATCACTACATTGTCATTACCAAAAAGTTTTTAAAATTAGTGTTACAAAGTTGTTTTGCATGCTTCTTTTGTACCTTTTCCATTTATGTGTGCATAACTATTTGTTAATATTAAGTCTATGGCACCCAACTATGGACACGTGCACTTGATTGACTTCTCGGTGTAATAAGGGCCTTTCCAACCCATGGTAATTATTTTCAATCGGTCGGACCTACGGTTTATTTTACACGCTCATACTTGGTCAACTTATATCGAGTAAACTTTGGTCGGACCTCGCAGACCGAAGAGGCATGAGAACTAAACATGCTTTTGACATTATTACTTGATACTAATGCCTTAAGCAGTCTCATAAATCTAAGAGTTGCATTATGCAATGCCGTCGCACCTCTTGTCCCATTTTTTATACTTGGTCGGTTTATGGTAATTAATGAGATTGCAATTAATTGGTGTAGTTAATTCTTTTAAAAATGTAATTATCGAAAATACTAATTATTTGAACTTTTCAATTGTAGATGACTACTTCAATTGTCAGCTTCGTACTTAGGAGTTTCTTTGAGAAACAAAAGCTTCGGCGGACCTAATTTCATTGATTGGTATCGCCAACTTAGCATAATACTATCAGAAGCTAAGAGGAAGCTTATCTAGAGCATCCCGCAAAAACAGTTGCTACTCCGCCACTCCCCACAGGCTCTGCGACTCATACTTGGGTCAAAGGTTCAAAGGACATAGCTGCCTTCATGCTCATGACCATGGAGTTAAAGATCCAACGAAATCTAACTCATCTTGGTGCTTGATGACATGCCAGAGTTGAAGTCTATGTTCTCCAACAAGCGTAACAAGAGCTTCTGAGTGTAATTCCACGCATTGCCAGCGAGGAAGAGGGTCAATCGGTTAGCTCATATGTTCTCAAGATGAAGAGCTACATTGACAGCTTTAGAAGCGTCTTGGTCACTTGATTATTGCATTGATATGGCATTAGTTTGATCCTAATCGGTTTTCTAAAGAGTACATCTTGTTTGTGCGGAACTTTAATATGCAACATGGGAAGAATATTAATGAACCGCATGCTATGCTTAAGCAACATGAGCGGCGTTGCGCGAAAGATCTTTTGCACTCCATTATGTGGCATTGGTAAGGTCCAAAAACCAAAAGAAAAGAACACAGGAATCATGGGGATGGAAAAAGCAAGTTTCGTTATGATGCTAATTCCTATAAATCCAAACCCAAGATTCCTCCACCACCCAAGAAGGATAATCCAGGGACGCTACCGTCACCGGTGTTGATGGATGAGACGACGGAGAATTGTCCCATTATCTGGCCGAGTTAATGAAAAGAAAAGCGATTCCTCTTGCAGCTAGTTCTTCGGTGCATTTCACTATAGAACTCTACTCTTTCCCTAAATCATCCTTAGTATATGACACTAGCCGTGGTACTACGCATCTGTAATACTTAGGGTCTAAGAGGAAGGCAGCCGGAGCTTTAAGTACTTGGGCAATGGTCAACGCGTAAGTTGAAGCTATAAACTATCATTTATCACTCCCTAATGGATTAGTTATTGTTTTAAAGATTGTCATTATGCTCCTCTATTACTAGAGGGATTATTTGATTTCTCGCTTGTATGATTTATGGTTTTATTAACTTGTTTGAATCGAATAATAATATTCAGTTTCTAGGAATAATTGTTTATTTTACTATATTCCTTGATGGTGTTTTTGAAATTGAAATGTCTTGTTCGAATACAAATGAAAGTTCTATGTTTGCTGTAAGCAATAAAAGAGCCAAGACTAACTTTGACTCTTGCTCTCTTGTGGCATGGTCGTCTGGACACATTAGCAAGAAACGA